>JAJIBD010017468.1:0-14331 GCA_021461705.1 Cryptotis parvus
AGATGAACCTATTATCTGTCCCTGCACCCACACATTTTTACTTCACTTACTTTCTTAACTGTCCATCGGAACACTATATTCATAAAACAGGGAGTGAAAAGGAACCTCTATAGGACAAGCTTCTAATGAACAAATAGAGATATGAGATCTAAAAGCTTCAAAGTCATCAAGAAGAATAATAAAAATAAATTAAAAACCCCACAAAATTGTAACATGCTATAATGTCTGCTGTGTAATGAAGTTTTGATGTTATCAAGAAAATGTACAATAGGGGCCAGAGAAACAGTACCCTGTTTGGATTTCCAGCATTACATAGTCATCAATGTATTGTTGGATGTGGCCCTGGAGGTCTCCAGAAAACCTCCAAGTGGCCTCTGCAATCTCTGGCATAGTGTTGGCAAACAGTATCACATTCTCTGGACCTCACATTAAAGTATCAGCCTGTGTGGCTGAGAATCATTGGGAGGGACTTCTGAGAACTGTTTTAGCTGTGTGCAACATGTTTTATACAATGGTAGATAAAGAATTCTATTCTAAATTGTTAAATAAAGGAATATTTAGTAAAGTAATAAAGTAACACTGTTCTGAATGACTTATTCTATAGTTTTGCTATCTCTGATTGCTTTTATGTAAAACTATAAAATCAAATCCAGAAGGAAAGACAATATTTAAAATCCTGTATGATTTAAATTAACTGTATATAAAATTGGTAACAAATCACACAGAAAACAAATATTTTAATTGACTTTAGAACATACTTTAACCATACATTCTTGGTAAACTATATTCTTAAAAATGGAGTTATGACTAAGGGGTGGGGAGGGAACCTGAGATACCGGTGGAGTCAAATAGTGACTGGTAGTAGGAATGGTGTTGTGATATATACTTGAAACTCTAATGAATAACTTTGTAAATCACAGTGCCTTAATAAAAAAAAGAAAATGAAACACAAAAATTTGGACTACAAAGAAATCTAGGTATCAGTCCATTATCAAACTATTTTAATAGTATCAATGCTATTTTAAATCTATTTTTAATAATACCATAGGCAAATAAGTAAGCATAGGAACACTGGGACACTGTTGGAAAACAAGGTTTTTAATGCATTCTAGTTCTATCTACTAAAAAAGACCTAGGAACATTGATAACTAAACAGTAAAAAACAAAATTATACTCAGATTAGGTCTTTAAGTAGCATTGTTCACCAAAAAGGAATGAGTGCTCTTAAATTCTATTTCCATGTTTGATTAAAACACATGCAAATATCCTGTTGCACCAAGAAGGAAGTTTTCAAAGACTAAAAGAGACTAGAGACTACATGAAGGGACTTTAAATGAGCAAACATGGGACAGCCAAAGCATCAAACTGAACAATAAATACTTTATTTTCATCATTACCTGTCGGGCGCTCCGCTGGGGTCCCCGACAGTGCCGGGAAGCGAGTTCCCTTCTACCTCCGAAGCCGGCGAGGAACGGATGAAAACTCAGGAATCCGATGCAGTTTTAAAAAAGCTTTACTTATCACAGGTTCAGGCATACAAATCAGCAAAAAGGAAAAGCCAGGTGCTTAGGATTCCAGGCTAGAACCCCAGCCACGTGTAGGCCAAGATGGCGACCACCACGTGTAAAGGGAGAAAAAGCTTCCAAGGGAATGAGCGCTCCACAAGGAGAGATCCCACAAAGAAGAAGGCCCGGAGAGCGGGAACCGGCTAGTTTATATCCCTGTAACTCAGACCTTCCTCCCACTGTTATGGAAAGCAGGGAGGGTCCAATGCCCTTAGGTAATCCCTCCCTGCACCTCACCTAGGGCCTTTACTATGCTAATGTTTTGAGCCGAAATCTGCCTGGGAATGCCTTTGTAGTGTAGAGAAGGGGGTTTCTGAGATGGCATGTCTCTGTACCAAAGACCAACACCAATGCCAGTTAAATATTTCTCCAAGCCTTCACAAGTCTCTTCTACTTCATTGTAGTTTTATATTTTAGTTGCCTTTGAGTATATCAGGGAGCCATGCTTGTTTGCTTGGAAGCAAACAGCATTTCTCTCTGGTCTAATTACTTAGGGTCCAGCGTGGCCAGGCTAATATGCTGGTAAGATCTAGCTAGTCCCACGATGATTGTGGTAGCATGGGAGAATATTTATACCAGCTAGAACAGCATACATGGTCGGATAAACTGCCACATTTAGACTACCCCCTTATCTACGGAGTGATTTGCAGGAGGCACTCCAGAGCAGATGCAGCGGCCCTTAGGAGTCCTGCAACAATTACCTATCATAAATTATATATTATGATTCATTATTATCAATGACAATGAATTGATAAAACATGCTGATTTTGTTTGTTTGGGGTCACACTTGGTCTTGCAGACTTCACTCCCTGTCTCTGTGTACAGGGAAATATGCATTGCTGGAGAACAAAACCTAATGCAGCCATGAGCAATGCAAATGACCTAACCATAGTTCTATGTCTCCAGCACACATGATGATTTTAAAAATATATTTATAAATATTATGAGAAACAAAATGGAAGGAAAAAGTACCATGACTGCTCCTTTATTGTGACTGAAACCCAGTCATTTAAAGCTACTTCATGGTGTTATAATTAAAAAAATAAATAAAAAGAAAAAAATTTTTAAAAGTACCATGACTGGACAAAAATACATAAAAACAAGAGCATAAACTTTGATAAAAAATGGAAAAAATTAGTAAATAGGCATCTACCTTGTCTTTCCCTCGATGAACCATTTTGATACTAACCAACTTGAAAATAATCAATTTGTGTGGGGTCAGAGTGATGGTACAGTGGGTAGGGTCCTAGCCTTGCACATGGCTGACTAGGTTTGATCCCTGGCACCCATATGGTCCTTTTAGCCACCAGGAGTGATCCCTGAGTGCAAAGATAGTATTAAGTCCTGAAAACTGCTGGCTATGAGCCCAAAACAAAACAGAGCAAAATAGAAAAGAAAAAGAATGAAAGGGAAAAAAACACTTTGCAATCCCTAATAACTGAACGACATCTCCTATAAAAGACTTACCAACAACACTGAATATAAACAATCTGCTAGAACTAACTCTTATCATAAATATAAGCAATATGGAAGATCAAGTTAAATAATACAGACAGGGAAAAACTACTGAATCAATAATAGGGCTATTGTATATCAACATGGGTCTGACTTCTGCGACCCAAAATAGCCTGGGACAATAAGGGAAAGAAACACGGAAAGAAGGTACTTTTAAGGTAAAACAAACAAACATACAGAAAAAAACCTCAGGGAAATGACAATGCTTTAACGATACTTAGACGATAATTGAAATAAATCATTTATAAAATAAGTCAAAATTAAAGCATTTGGATATAAATTTTGTGCTTGTTGATACCACAAAATTTTGGCTAGATGTGGTAATGGTTCTGCTGCTATTTAAGAGAATGCTTATAATTTTTAGAGAGGCAAGCTGAAGCACAGGAGAGTAAAAGTAATTTTATATGTAGGATTTATTTTAATTACTTCAGGGAAATAAAACCTAAAAAATTGACAAGGTGACTGTGACATAAATCTTTGTAACTTTAACTCAGGTTAAGAAATTATAGAAAATTATTATTATTCAATTTACTTTAATACATGTTTAGCATTTTCATTACATGAATTTTTTATTATATAATCTTTTAAAAAACTTCAGTTTCCCAGAGAAAAGTACATAATAGTTTCTCAGTGCTTAAATGACAGCATTAAATCAGATGTGAAGCAAAGTGATCATAGAGGTCAAGGTTCCCCACTATCTAAACACTATGTACAAATCAGGTGGCAGTTTAAATAAAATTACATAAGCCATTTTATGTAAAACAGTAATTTATAGAATAATATCCTTGTATGAAAGTATTTCTGTTCACCCACACATCTATTTGGTTAGTCATCTTTACACAAAAAGATTTTGATTACTTTCTGGTGTTTATTTAATGTTAATTGTGAACATTTTTTAGTGTGGGATTTGAGATGACTTTTTAAAACTTTTTCTTAAATTCTGAATCATAACTATAGTGTTGGTTTTTAGTGTTCTTAAAATTGCTAATCATGATGATTTTTTAATCCTTTAATGGGGCACAATTCCCTTGCATTTGAAAAACATTGTTTTAGAACAGGACTTCTCAAATGTTTTCTACTCACGACCCCTTTTAATCAAAGAAACTTGCAAGTCCAGTTATATAGATATATAAAATAGGCAAAAAAATCAAACAGCTACTGATAGTAAGTCCATACAAAAAAAGATTTTTTAAAACAATTGTTAACCATATTAGGTGTTAAGAAGATAAACCTTATAACTCAAAAATTATTAAATCCCTGAAATGATTGATGTTAATAATATCATTAGATACTTAAACACTCTTTTAAATGCACATTATAAGATATATGTGGCTTTAGGTAAAGGAATTATTTATATTACTGTGATAAGACATCAGAGAAGGACAAAACAAACTGAAAATGAGTGGTCACCAATAAAAATAGCATATTGTCAAGGAAATTGGTGACATTTTCAAGAACAGAATGAGGGAGAATAATATTTCTCCTAGAGTTATTAAGGGAACTGAATAGGCATGGACAAGGATAAATGTAAATTATATGGATTTGAATAATGGCAATGCCTCTTTTGTTTATTCTGGAGTCATAATAGCTGAGAAAAGAATAATGTTTTGTGACAAGCAATTTTAATATAATGTTCTTACATTTGGCAAATTCTTTCAATATGTTTAATTGTGACTTTATTCCCAAAATCCTATCAGCAATAAATAAATTACTGGTAACTTTAATGGAGTTATATAAATATATATAATATCATATGAAATACATAACATATATCTATTTTATATATCACTTAATAATAATCACTATATATACATATATGAGCAAAAGAAAACATTATTTTACATATGTAACAGGCCCTGGGATTTTTTAACAATTGACTTCCTGGGAAGTTCAGATACACTGTTTTTCTGCAGTTCTCTATCTTCCTTAGCAACAAGGTTGAGCATACTACACATTTTGTACAACACATACCAGTTGACTTGATTCACAATTGTACTTTACAATAACTTTTACCTTAGGAGGATGCCTGTGTTCCCAGTGAAAATACTATAGTACTCAAGATTTATTACTAACAATAAATGCATAACTGGGATTGTTATATTTGTTTAAATCACCAAGCTGAGAATGCAAGTTTTAGCTGATCATTTCTTTCCAATATTAAAATTTTTACCTGCATCGAACATCTTATTAACTCATAAAAATTATATGAAGAAGTACACTTTATTAATTTTATACTTAATGAGAAAATACCAAATAAAGAAATGTATCAAGCACAACAGGAAAATACTATTTTACTATAAGTCCTCATCTAACCCTCACTGACACCCTCCCCCAAAGTCAATATAACTAATGCAAATTTAACAAATATAACACTTTATAACACTTCATACACGTCATGAAATATGAATAATTGATTTATTTTGGGGTAACACCCGGCAATGCTCAGGAGTTCCTCCTGGCTCTGCACTAAGGAATTACTCCAAGCAATACTCCAGGGACCATATGGAATGCTGGGTTTCAACCCAGGTGGACATGGTGCAAGGCATGCAAATACTATCTGCTGTACTATTGCTCGGTCCCAGTCTTCCTCTTTTGTTTGCTTTTTGAACAGTTGATTTATTCATTTGTTTTTCTGTTCTTGGTTCAGAGAGATAGCTCTAATTGAAGGAGAACAGAGTTAAATCCATGGAACTATATGATCCTTCACCTCTGGTAGTGATCCCCAATGGACAGAGCTAGGTCCATAAGCACCACCGGGTCTACAATAAAACAAAAGGGAAAAACCCATTTTTCTTGCTAATTTGAATTAAATACTACTACCTACAGAAATTTGGATCTCAAGAACTATTGTATAGAGCCCTAGAGTACCTTCTGGTTAATTTTATATATTGCATATATAATCTATATTTGTTTCATATGTAATATATGCATATACACATGTACACACATAATCACGTATATCTATGTGTGTATACTTTAATGCAAGAAGACACATCAGCATACATGAACATTAACTATGGCATGCATGAGGACAGGTCACTGTATTTTAAAACAGATTGTCCACATAAATATACAGAAGTAAAATTCTTCAAATGATTTCATTTTTCCCAACAGCTTCAAAGTATCACTTTTTTCTCTTTCATTAATTGTGTATAGGAAAGCCGTAGGCTTTTGTGTAATGATGGGGATCTGAGTTGTTTCCTGAAGACACTGTGGGGGTGTAGGAAGTGATGTCCCCTACTGTGGTTCTACCTCTAAGAAATGTAGATGTCCTTTCATGCCTAGGTGCTTTATCTGGCCAGCTGGAGCTCACTGGGACTTTCTCTTTGCTGTTTCTTTACACAGCCCTGAAGACCCTTAGAATACTTTTGTACATTTACTGTGAGTTGTGAAGTGGTGAAGAAATGCACAGATGTGGAGCAAAGCGGCTGGCTCTCAGGTGTAGCTGGCAGATAACGGCCAATGCTGCAATGATCAGTTCCCTCTGGTATCTCCAGAAAAAATATGACAGGAGTATACAGAACAAAGGAGAAAGGTACTTTTTCCTTTCTGAATAAAAATGTTCCTACATTTGTCTTTTCCTAATTGTCCATCAGTCATGTACTTTATCTCATGTGCTGTTGTAGAGTAGATTATTTCATATTTATTTCAATTTTAAAAATAAAAGCTGTCCTATCAGTTTTTTAAAAAAAATGTTAGAGGAAAATATGAGGATACAGAAAAACTAAAACCCATTTTTGTGTTCCGCATTTCTACTACTCTTCAAGAAAAAAAACAGTGAATAATCATGGCCACACAACCCTGTAATAAATATTATGTCAAAAATTTTAAAGGCTAATGTCGAACATATGAACAATATAGATACCTAGAGAATAAGGTATATCACGAATAATTTAAGTATTGCTTATATTGATACTTCTAATCCATGAAAACAGTATGACCGTATAAATACTTAAATATTTTGTTGTAGGCAGGCAGACAGGGGGACGCCACATGGCAATAAAATTCCTGAAGAAGAGATCCAGAGCCACACCTGATTGAAATCCCGAAACCAAACTTGACAAGACCACTATCAACAATAGACCCTGGGGAAGGGAAGGCCAAAAAAGGGAATGTGTGAAGCCCATAGGCCACTGACCCTTTTAAAGGCTTTAAATAACTAACCCTCCTAAGGAAGATAAATCAGCCTTCCCGCCCAGCACCCAGCTCACAGAAGACCACTCCCAAAGTCTACTCCCCCTTGGCAACGGGGCCCTAGCAACCAAGGTTAAAGCCCCATATGGGAGTAACTTGGGGAGAAATCTATAAAAGCCGTCCTAAACAAAGGACAGGGCGCACATGCTGCCTGGGCACACATGTTGCCTGCGGCGCTATGCTGCCTGAGCACGTGTGTTGCCCTCATCTCCCCCTCTTGAGATGTGTACTCTCTCTTTTACTCGCTCTCTCTCCACCTTTGGAGCAGCCCAGCGTTCTCCCTTGAGAGCATTACTCTTTCCTTTCTTTCTCTCCCTCCCCTCACCTAAAACCTCCTTAATAAAATCTATTTTACTTCACTGCTCATCGACTCCTGAAAATTCTTTTTCTGCGAGAAAGACAAGAACCTCAAGGCAGACCTGGGTAAGGCCTAGGACTGACTTTCCTTTCCTGCAAAGAGCAATTCCTTGCTCCAGCCTGAGTCCCTGGCTCCCCGAGGAACCTCGGGTGGTGGGGGATTAACTCCCGTGCCTAGAGATCAAGCGGGCATCAGGCGTGGCTTGACGGCCACCTCGTGGGGCTGGTGGGGCTCAGGCCCAGCAGTCAGGGGCTCATCGCAGACTTTATCAGTCCTTAGCCTGCCCAGCAGGTCCCGGGGTGGCAGAGGCGGCTGGGGGAGAAAGCAACCATCTCTCTCTCCTTCCTGCCTCACATAAGTCACCCGTGGGGTCCACCTGCAACAATTTCATTCAGTAGCAATGGTTTCTAGATATCATAATACAAAAATTGGGCATATTTTATTAAAATAATTCTTATTATTTTACTCCTATAATATTCATTTAATATAATTTACTTATTTATTTATTTTTTTAATTTTTTTTATTATACGAGTGTGAGATATACAATTAAAAGATTTTCATGTTTGGATTTCAGGTACAGTGTTCCAGCACCCATCCCTCCACCAGTGTCCATTTCCCACCACCAATGTGCCCCTGATTCCCTCCCACCTCCCCAGCCAGCCTCTATGGCAGGCACTTTGCCTCTTCTCTCATTCTCTCTCTCTCTCTCTCTCTCTCTCTCTCTCTCTCTCTTTCTCTCTCTCTCTCTCTCTCTCTCTCTCTTCCTTCCTTCTTCTCTTACACATTGTGGCTTTCAATACATACATTTAGAGCTTATCATGTATATCCCTTTGCCTACATCCAATGCACAGTTCTAGACTGGTCTTATCATTTCTGACACTTATTAGTACACTGTTCCTTTCTTTATCTTACCTAACCTCTGACTCCCACACACCTGAGGTAGATTCCGCCCACTGACAAGACATCCTAATCCATGTTTTGCCTGGCCTGATTATTAGTATTGTGCTATATTTTATATCCCACAAATAAATACAGCCATTCTATATCTGTCCTTTTCCATTTGGCTAATTTCACTTCGATGATCCTCTCCACATCCATTCATTTATAGGCAAATTTCATAACTTTGTTTTTCCCCAAAGCTGCATAGTATTCCATTGTGTATATGTTCCACAGTTTCTTTTGTCCAGTCCTCTGTTCTCAGGCACTCTGGTTGTTTCCAGATTCTGGCTGTTGTGAACAGTGCTGCTATGGACATAGAAGTGTAGATGGTGTTTCTGCTGTGTCTTTTGGTCTCCCAGGGTATATTTCCAGTGGTAGTAAGGCTGGTTCAAATGGGAGCTCAATTTCTAGTTTTTTGGAAGAATGTCCATATTGCTTTCCAAAAAGGCTGGACCAGATGACATTCCCACCAACATTGGGTGAGAGACCCTTTCTGCATCCACACCAGCACTTGTTCTTCCTCTTTTGGATATGTGCCAGTCTCTGTAGTATGAGATGATACTGTTCCAGGATACCTAAAAGCCTAAAAGCCTCTGCATCTGCCCTGGATTGCCTACTGCAAATCAATTTGTAGGAAGGGGATAGTTTAAATGTGGCAGTTTATCTGACCATGTATTCTATACTGGCTGGTATAAATATTCTCTCATGCTATCACAATCATCGTGGAACTAGCTAGATCTTTACCAGCATATTTGCCTGGCCACGTTGGATCTCTAAGTAATTAGACCAGATAGAAATGCTGTTTGCCTCAAGCAAGCAAGCATGGCTCTCTGATAACTCAAAGCCAACTAAAATACAAAACTACCATGAAGTAGACGAGACTCTTGTGAAGGCTTGGAGAAATATTTAACTTGCATTAGTACAGTCTTTTGGTACATAGGCATGCCATCTCAGAAACCCCTCTCTCTACCCTATAAAAGGCATTTCCAGGCAGATCCTGGCTCAAAACATTAGCATCTGAAAGGGCCTAGGTGAGGTGCTGGGAGAAATTACCTGAGGGCATTTGACCCCTGCCTGCTTCCCATAATAGTGGGAGGTCTAAGTTGCAGGGGTATAAAACTAGTCTGCTTCCTCTCTCTCTCTCTTTTGGGCTCTCTCTTTGTGAGCTTGTACCCTTCTTGGGAGTCTTGTCTTTGTCTCCTCTCTACAGGGGCCTTTATACGTGGTGGCCGCCATCTTGGCCTACACGTGGCTGGGGCTTCTAGCCGGGAATCCTAAGCACCGGTTTTTTCCTATTGCTGATTTGTATGCCTGAACCTGTGATAAGTAAAACCTTTTAAAACTGCATTGGATTCCTGAGTCTTCATCCATTCCCCACCAGCTTTGGAGGTAGAAGGGAACTTCGCTTCCACGGCACTGTCGGGACCCCAGCGGCATTGCCCGATATGATACCCTCATTGTTGTTTTGATTTTCATCTCCCTAATGATTGGTGATGGTGAGCATTTTTATATGCCTTATGGCCACTCAAATTTTTACTTTGTTGAAGTTTCTGTTGATTTCTTCTCTCCATTTTTTGATGCGGTTGGCTGTTTTCTTCTTGTAAAGTTCTACCAGTGCCTGATATATCCTGGATATTAACTCCTTATCAGATGGGTACTGGGTGAATATTCTTTCCCAGTCTAAGGACTGTCTTTTGTACCTTGTTACGGTTTCTTTTGAGGCGAATAAGCTTTTTAGTTTCATATAGTCCTATATGTTTATGTTTGCTTCTAATTGCTTTGTTATTGGTGTTTCATCTTTGAAGATGCCTTTAGCTTCAATATTGTGGAAGGTTTCTCCTATATTTTCTTCCACATACTTTATGGATTCAGGTCTGATATTGAGACCTTTAATCCATTTTTATCTGATTTTTGTGCATAGTGTTAGTGGTCCAAATTCATTTTTTCACACGTAGCTGCCCAGTTTTCCCAAGCGCCACTTTCTGAAGAAGCTTTCCTTGCTCCATTTTGTTCTATTTGCTCCTTTATCAAAGTTTGAATGTTCATGTATTTGGGGATGTGTGTAAGGATACTCAACTCCATTCCACAGGTCCACATGTTGAGCCACAAAACATACCTCAATAAAATAAAAATACTAGAAATTATGTCAACTATATTTTAGACCAGGATGCACTGAAAATTGAAGTTAACTGCACACAGAAACAGGTAGTCTAAACAAAGACCTGGAAACAGCTCACTGCTGAACTTCTATAATATTCATTTCAAGTTATAATTTCATGATTGTTCATTCTTAGCATATAGAAATATAATTGATTTTGAAACATGTCCTTGTGTGTTTTTATCATGTTAAACTAATATACGGACAGTGGTGGAGGAACTTAGGCATTTTGGTAATGGTAGAAATGGTAAAAGTACAAAAACACAAAAGGTAAAACTATCGTAAATGATATTACCCCAATAGCAACACAAAATTTAAAATCATTTATTAATTCTAGTGATTTGTTTTGTAGGTTCTATGACATCTTCATTGGTGACCATATAAAATAAGATTTTTTATTTTATTTTGGTTCTGAGGGAACTGGTATGTTCCCGTGGGATCTGACTGGATCCCATGGGACATCAAAAGATCATGTGGCCACCCACCTACAAGATTGTCAGTCTTCTCCGTCAAGACACTGAACAAATGGTTTGAGGCCCTTCGTATTCCTGAAGCAAGCAGATGCCATTGGGCTACACTGGCACATGATAGGGTCAAATGGAAATGTTACTGGTGCCCACTCGAGGAAATCGATGAACAACAGGATGTCTAGTGATCTAGTAGTGATCTGAGGGAACACCAGCCTGTGATCAGTGCTTATTCTTTGTTCTGTGCTCAGGAATTATTGCTGGCAGTGCATGTGTGACCATATGCAATACAGTGTATTGAATATTGGTTGACTGTATATAAAGCAAACACTTTACTTACTGTACTATTTCTCTGTTCCTCCTTACTTTTCTTTTCTAGTGATAAGATATTCCAAAACAAATGTTCAAATGTAAATTTTCATTTTATATATGTGGACACATATAACTATTCAGATTACCTTTTTTAACTAAGTAAACTGTGACGGTGAGTGGGTGTCTTTTAAGTAATTTTCCAACTTAATCTAAATCATTAAATTTATTAGAACACAATTTTCATAATTTCGCCTTATTATTTATTAATTATAGGATATATAATTACACATGTCTCATTTTCCTAATATTAGCAATTTGTATTTGTTCTTAATAATTTGTATTTTTAATTACATTTTTATCAATCTTATTATCATTTTCAAACAACAACCACCTTTCCATATCATTGCTTTGCCTTTTTTTTGTATATTTCACTTTTTTGTATATTTCACTTTTTTGCGTATTACCTTACTTAATCTTAATTTGGTCTTCCCTTTCCTAATTTTTTTATTTGCAGCCACATTAAACTCTATGCTTGGGGGATAACCCTGGCCGTGTTACTCATGAAAATCATGCAGTGCTCTGATATTTATTATTTCTTGTGACTTGGAACAGGACATTTTCTTCTTCCTTCCCAGGGACAAATGTCTTTTGTTTTTCCATTTCCTAAAGCAAAGAATCTTTGCCTTGGTGATTACCATAACCAGGCCTGGGCACTATATGCCCAGATTCTAATAATCAACCATCAGACTTGTACTGCTGGGCGAAGTATAGTCAAACACTTCCAGTAAGGCTACACACATGCACGCATATGAGCACATACACACATGTGCACAAGTGTACATGTAAAACCTTTGATTAACTCAACAGAGGATTTCTATCCTTTTCCAGTACCAGCTTTCAGTATACCTTCTCACAGAAACAATGGATCTTTGTATTGATTCAAGGTAAAAGATCCTTCCCCTCTCTTCTAGTGGGTTAAGGTTTTTGCTTTTCCATATGAGAGAGCAGTCTAGGAATCAGATGGGCATGGTATTTCATGCCTTTACTCTTAGGTCTTCTGTGATCCTCAGGGGTTTCTCATGAGTAACTGGAAGAGGTCCATGGAAAAAGAACTTTCGAAAAATTTGGAGTTCAGATATAACCTACTGCAGGGGTGCCCACCAGGGGATGCCAGATGTCGGGGGATGCCGTTGGGGTCCCCCAACAGTGCCAGGAAGCGAGTTCCCTTCTACCTCCGAAGCCAACAGGGAATGGATGAAGACTCAGGAATCCGATGCAGTTTTTAAACGCTTTTACTTATCACAGGCTCAGGCATACAAACAATAGGAAAACCCTGTGCTTAGGATTCCTGGCTAGTACCCCAGCCACATGCAGGCCAAAATAGGGGCCACCACATTTTAAGGCCCTGTAAAGAGGAGACAAAGACAAGACTCCCAAGAAGGGTGCAAGCTCACAAAGAGAGAGCCCAAAAAGAGAGCGCCGAGAGGAAGCAGGCTAGTTTTATACCCTGCAACTCAGACCTCCCTCCCACTATTATGGGAAGCAGGGAGGGTCAAACACCCTCAGGTAATTTCTTCCAGCACCTCACCTAGGCCCTTTTTATATGCTAATGTCTTGAGCCAAGATCTGCCTGGAAAACCTTTATAGGGCAGAGAAGGGGGCTTCTGAGATGGCATGTCTCTGTACCAAAGACTAATACTAATGCCAGTTAAATATTTCTCCAAGCCTTCACAAGTCTCGTCTACTTTACTGTAGTTTTGTATTTTAGTTGCCTTTGAGTTATCAGGGAGCCATGCTTGCTTGCTTGGAGGCAAACAGCATTTCTGTCTGGTCTAATTACTTAGAGATCCAACAACGTAGCCAGGCAAATATGCTGGTAAGATCTAGCTAGTCCCACGATGATTGTGGTAGCATGAGAGAATATTTATACCAGCTAGTACAGAATACATGGTCAGATAACTGCCACATTTAGACTACCCCCCTTATCTATGAAGTTATTTGCAGGAGGCAATCCAGAGCAGATGCAGAGGCTCTTAGAGGAGTCCTGCAACAACCTGCACTATAACATGCCACACTTAGTCTTCAGGAATTTCCCAAAAATTTTAGTATGCTTCTTCTCACTTATTTTCATGTAGGCATGATACCTCTTATGTTCTTCCAATTTGCATGTGTCCTTTTGCTTTTGTATTTTATGAAAAGTCATGACTTTATTATATATTAAATTATTATACTATTCTATTATCATAAGAAAAATATATATTCCTTAAGACTTTGTGTTGGGGAGCCGCTGGGGACCCCAAAAAATATCAGAGAATGAGTTCCCTTCTACCTCCAAAGCCAGTGTGGAATGGATGAAAACTCAGGAGTCAGAGCAGATTTAAAAGGATTTACTATCACAGGTTCTGGTATACAATCTAGTAACAGGAAAACCCGGACTTTAGGTTCCTAGCTGGCTGGCCACATGAGATTTAGAACCCTAGGCCAAGATGACCACTACCACATGCTAAGGCCTAACAGGGAAGAGAATGGAGAGGAGAGACAGAGAGCAAAGAGAAGCCAAAATAATCACAAAGCCCTTTCTCCTTTCACTTAGCTTATTTTATATATAGAAGCCAGCCAAAGCCTTCCAGCCCAGCCTATTGTGGGCTGGGCTATTCATAGATGAAGCCAGGTAAGGACTTTCATACGTCGTATGGGGAAAGCTAGAAGAGATATAGGGCACAAGGTGACCAGACGGATATTTATAGGTTGCTCTTTAGACCACTGTTATCAAAAAGAGAGTAGAATGTACCTTTTGCTTTGCTTTGGTTTGGTTTGGGACC
>JAJIBD010017470.1:0-11275 GCA_021461705.1 Cryptotis parvus
AAAGCCCAGGTACAGATGGATTCACTAATGAATTCTACCAAACCTTTAAATAGGGACCTACTGCCAGTCTTTTTCAAGCTCTCCCAGGAAACAAAAGAAACAGAAATACTTCTAAATAGCTTCTAGAGGCATATATCTCCCTGATACCCAAAGCAGACAGGGAACAACACAGAAAATACAGACCTACCTGCCTGATAAACACAGATGCAATGGTCTTCAACAAAAATACTAGCAAACAGAATCCGAAGACTCATCAAAAAGATTATACATCATGACCAAGTAGGATTTGTTCCTTGAATGCATGGGTTGTTCAACATTTGAAAGTAAATCAACATAAAAACATCGCATCATATAGAAGAAATAAAAACTATAGGATCATATTAATAGACACAGAGAAAGCATTTGACAAGATTCAACACTTGTTCATGATAAAAACTCTCCATAAAATATGAATTGAAGGAACCTTCCTCAACATAGTCAAAGCCATCTACCAAAAACCCACAGTGAGCATCATTCTCAATGGGGAAAAATCGAAAGCCTTTGCCCAAAGATTGGGGATAAGACCAGGTTTCCCACTCTCACCACTTCTATTCACTATAGTACTGGAATTATTTGCCATAGCAATCAGGGAAGAAAAGGATATTAAGGGCATCCAGATAGTCAAAGAAAAAGTCAAGCTATCACTATTTGCAGATGACATGATATTATACCTAGAAAACCCTAAACTCTCTACCAAAAAGCCCCTAGAAATAGTAGATACCTATAGTAGAGAGGGTAAAAATCAATTCTTAAAAGTCAATGGCTTTCCTATAAACAAATAACAAAAGAGAAGAAAGGGATATTAAGAAAAACAATCCCATTCACAATTGCATCACAGATAACCAAATACCCAGGAATTAGTTTAACTAAGAATGTAAAGGACCTGTATAAAGAACAATAAAAAATATTGCTTCAAGAAATAAAAGAGGACACAAGGAAATAGAAACACATTCTCTGCTCACAGTTGTGAGAATTAACATTGTTAAAATGGTAATACTCCCTAGAGTTTTATACAGATTCAGTGTGGTTCCTATAAGGATACCCATGATATTCTTCAAAGAAATTGACCAAACACTCCGAAATTTGTATGTAATGATACACCCCATGGATAGCTAAAGCAATCCTTGGGAAAAGAAGATGGGAAGCATCACCTTTCCCAACCTCAAACTGTACTACAAAGCAGTAGTAATTAAAACAATATGGTATCACTGTATCACTGTCTTCCTGTTGTTCATTGATTTTCTTGAGCGGGCACCAGTAACATCTCCATACATCCTGTCACATGCAAGTGTAGCCCAAGGGCATCTGCTTGCTCCAGGGACAAGAAGAGCCTCAAACCATTCTTCAGGTCATGGAATTGAGATCCATAATTGTTACTAGTTTTTGGCATAACAAATAAAACACAGGTAGCTTGCCAGGCTCTGCCATGTAGGTGGTATACTCTCAGTAGAAGGCTCTCATCTCAAGCATTGACTGATGAGATTTAAAGGGTAAAAATCAGGTTTTCTCTTGCATGGAGCTCTGAGGAACTATGGAGCTTGAATGTTGAGAAAGACTGACCACATGATGTATGGGTATTGGAGTGAAAACAGACCTGTGGACCTATGGAATAGAGTTGAGTATCCTGACACCAATCCTCAAATACATGATCATTTAATCTTTGATAAAGGAGCAAAAGGTATGAAATGGAGCAAGGAAAGCCTCTTCAACAAGTGGTACTGGGAAAACTGGGCAGCAACATGTAAAAAAATGAATTTGGACCTTTGTCTAACACCATGCAAAAAAGTCAGATCAAAATGGATTAAAGATCTCAATATCATACCTGAATCCATAAAGTACATCAAAGAAAATATAGGAAAACCCCTCCACGATGTTGAAACTAAAGGCATCTTCAAAGATGAAACATCCCTATCAAAACAATTGGGAGCAATAATAAACATATGGGACTACATGAAACCAAAAAGCTTCTGCACCTCAAAAGAAACAGTGATCAAGATATAAAGACAGTCCACAAGGTGGGAAAGAATATTCACCTAATACCAATTAGATAACGGATTAATATTCAGGATATATCAGACACTGTTAGAACTTTACAAAAAGAAAATAGCCAACTCCATCAAAAACTGGGAGAAAAAATGAACAGAAACTTCAAACAAGAAGAAATTTGAATGGCCAAAAAGGCATTTGAAAAAAAATGCTCATCATCACTAATAACCCAGGTGATGCAAATCAAAACAAGAATGAGGCATCATCTCACACCACAGAGACTGGCACAGATGCAAAAAAGCAACAACAACAACAGGTGCTGGCATGGATGCGGGGAGAAAGAGACTCTCATCCATTGTTGGTGGGAATGGTGAAATGTACAGCCGTTTTGGAAAACAATATGGTCATTCCTCCGAAGACTAGAAATTGAGCTCCCATTTGAACCAGTCATACCTCTCCTAGGATTATAGCCTGGGAAGCCAAAAACACACAGCAGAAACTCCATCTCTACCTTTGTGTTCTAAGCAGCACTATTCACAATAGCCAGAATCTGGAAACAACCACAGTGCCCGAGAACAGAAGACTGGATTAAGAAACTTTTATAAATCTAAAAAAACAGAATACTATGCAGCTGTTAGGAAAAATGAAGTTATTAAATTTGCTTATAAATGGATGGACATAGAGAGTATTATGTTGAATGAAATTTGCCAGAAGGAAAAGGACAGATATAGAATGACCTATATATATATATATATATATATATATATATATATATATATATATATATATATATATGTCATACAGGACATTTCATTGTCCACTTTTTATTTTCTTTTTATTTATTTATTTATTTATTTTTTGCTTTTTGGGTCACACCGGTAATGCTCAAGGGTTTCTCCTGGCTCTGCACTCAGGAATTACTCCTGGCAGTGCTCGGGGGACCATATGGGATGCCATGGATCAAACATATATATATATATATATATATATATATATATATATATATATATATATATATATATATATATATAATATATAACCTGCATAAGGATTTGTAATATATATACATATATTTATATCTGGCTTTGGATATATATATATATTATTACAGCAATATCCAAGGCCAGGCTAACATGGATCAGAAGGTTTTATCAATGGGTAGAATCAACCACAAATGTGGGAGTCAGAAGCTAGGTAAGACAGAGAAGGGAACAGTATGCTAATAATCGTTGGAAATGATAATACTAGCCCAGAACTGAGCATTGAATGTAGACAAAGCGATATACATGATAACCTCTAAATGTATGTATTGCAAGTCGCAATGTATAAGAGAAGGGGGATAGAGAAAGAGAGAGAGAGAGAAGAGGTAAAGAGCCCTGCCATAGAGGCAGGCTAGGGGAGGGGGAGAGAATCGGGGATATTGGTGGTGGAAAATGGGCAATGGTAGAAAGATGGGTGCTGGAACACTGTATGACTGAAACTCAAACATGAACATCTTTGTAATTGTATATCTCACGGTGGTATAATAAAAATATTTATTTTAGAAGTGGACAATGGGGGGCCAGAGCGATAGCCCAGCAGGTAGGGGCATTTGCCTTGCACGCAGCCAGTCCATGCCTGCCAGGGTTCGATCCCCGACATCCCATATGGTCCCCGAGCACTGCCAGGAGTAATTCCTGAGTGCAGAACCAGGAGAAACCCTTGAGCATTGCTGGTGTGACCCAAAAAAGCAAAAAAAAAAAAAAAAATAAAAAGTGGACAATGAAATGTCCTGTATGACTTAAAATATTACATTCACTCAAACAGAACTGATTTACTACAACTTAGGAAAAGTCACTTCTAAGTCCTTTAATCAACAATGCTCAACCAGGGACCATGTGGGAACTCAGGATAATCTAAGGGGCCACAGGGAAAATTTCACAAAAGGGGTACCACCAACATGAGACTAGGGACCAACCTACTTTCATGTTGTAGTCACAGTCAGAAAAAAGGTTGATAAACACTGCTCTAAATCCTTAAAAAGAATAACTTTCTCTTTTCTGATGTTAAAAAGTTTAAAATAATTTCAGGGACCACAGTGAAAGTACAGTGGGTTGGGTACTTGCCTTGTACTCAGCTAACAGCAGTTTGATCCCCAGTAATATATGTTATATTACTGAGCCCACCTGGAGTGATCCCTGAGCCCACCATGTGATCCCTTAGCACAGAGCCAGGAGTAAGCCCTGAATACCACTGGGTGTGGTCAAAGAAACAATAAAAAAGACATTTCAATACCTCATCATTCATGATTCTCATCATTTATTGCCCCTCATTTTATCTTAGATAAATATATTATTGTATAAAATATTATGCCCTTCGGCTCTATTAGCATGAGACAGGACATATGGAGATGTTACTGGTGCCCACTCGGAGTAAATCGATGAAGAAGGGGAAGACAGTGATACAGTGATATAGTCATAAAATATTAGGGTAAATTCTACGCTGTTTTTCACATCTTCTCTCTTTTTACTGATGTACTGCAATTTGCAATACTGCAACGACAATTTCATGTATACATAGTCCCAACAGCACACCCATCGCCACAATTCCTGCTTCCAGTCTCCATTTTCCAACTTAAATCTGTATCTATCATCTCCATCATTCAATTTCAAATGAGTATCTATGCTTATTATTTTTTCATACTTTATAACTTAGTCATAAAGTATGACTATTAGTAGGGCGGAGCGATAGCACAGAAGGAAGGGTGTTTGCCTTGCATGCAGCCAACCCGGGTTCAATCCCCGCATCCCATATGGTCCCTCTGTACACCGCCAGGAGTAACTCCTGAGTGTAGAGCCAGGAGTAATCCCTGAGCATCACCAGATGTGACCCAAAAAAGCAAAAAAAAAAAAAAAGTATAACTATTAGTCAATATTATAATAGTTCTAAATGTAGTTTTTGACCAATTTTGAAATATGTAGTAAAATATAATAAGAAAACAAAACTCTAGAAAAAGACAGAAAAGTGGTTCAACAGATCTGTGCAGCTAAAAAGACTTACTGATTTAGCATGACATCCAGAATAAATGATTTTCCAAAGGCGTCAACCTGGAAGCTTGCCTGGGCAACATGATTCAACTGCAATTTAAAAAAAGACAAAAAGCCATTTATTATTCAGTCACAGCATTCAATGGTAAGTGTATCTTAAGATCTTTCACATAGGTTTACAATATCATAATTAGAAAGCCAATTCAACAGAGAGAGTAAATGAAAACCTTCTTTGAAACTGAGTGTTCACCAGTCCTAAATAAAACAGCACCAAACAGAGATAGCAACAGCCCTTATAATTTGGTTTATCCCAAGTGCCTTGTATTTAAGACTGCACTTTAATCATTTTAATGATATTAAATTACTGGTTTCTTTAAATTTTGTTCATTTTTTAAAAAAATAGAGAAATTACATTCAGTCCAAGAATGAAATAGTGTTATGAATATGATCTGTTCCTCTTTGCTAAGAAAAAAAAAAGTTTATGTGTATTTAAATTACATACTTTAATAGTTCAGGAGTTGGGGTTGTAGGGGTAGGGTGAGTACCTTGCACACTGACTGGGTTTGATCCCTGGCACGTCCTAAGATCCCTTGAGTGCTGTCAGCAGTAATACCTGAGAACTGAGCCATAGAGAACCCCTGAGCACAGCCATGTGTGGCCCAAACACAACAACAACAATTTTTTTGTTTATTTTTTAATTTTTTATTTTACCACCATGAGACATACAATTACAAAGGTGTTCATAATTGGTTCTTGGTAACACAGTATTCCAGCACCCATCCCTCCACCAGTGCCCCATTTCCACCACCAATGTATCCCACCCCCTCCCGCCTACCCCCCAGGATGCCTCAATAGCAGGTAGCTGCATTTCCTCTCTTTCTCTCTCTCTGTCTCTGCATCTCTTTCCCTCTTCTTTTACACATTGTGGCTAGCCCTGCAGATATTTAGAGTTCATCACTTAAGTCTCTTTGTGTATATTCAATGGTGAGTTTTAATCTGCCATTACCATTTCCCACATTTAGTAAAACACTGGTATCTATTTATATCCTATTAATGAATGCAGTTATTCTATATCTGTCCTTTTCCTTCTGACTAATTTCACTCAGCATGATAGTCTCCATGTCCATCCATTTGCAGGTAAATTTCATAATTTCATCTTTTCTGACAGCCGCATAGTATTCCATAGTGTAGATGAACCACAGTTTCTTTAGCCAGTCCTCTGTTCTCAGGCATTTAGGTTGTTTCCAGATTCTAGCTATTGTGAATAGCGCAGAGATGAATAAAGAAGTACAGATAGTGTTTCTGCTATCTGTTTTTCGGTCTCTCGGGTATATTCCCAGGAGTGCTATTGCTGGATAAAATGGGAGCTTAATATCTAATTTTTGGAGGAATGCCCATATTGTTTTCCAAAAGGGCTGGACATGTCGGCACTCCCACCAACAGTGGATGAGAGTCCCTTTTTCCCCATATCCACGCCAGCACCGGTTGTTCTTGCTGTTTTGGATGTGTGCCAGTCTCTGTGGTGTGAGATGGTACCTCATTGTTGTTTTGATTTGCATCTCCCTGATGATTAAAGATGAAGAGCACTTTTTCATATGCCTTTTGGCCATTCGAATTTCTTCTTTTTGGAAGCTTCTTTTCATTTCTTCTCCCCATTTTTTGATGGGGTTGACTGTTTTTTTCTTTGAAGTGCTACCAGTGCCTGATATATCCCTTGTCAGATGGGTATTAGGTGAATATCCTTTCCCACTCTGTGGATTGTCTTTGTATCTTGGTCACCGTTTCTTTTGAGATGCAGAAGCTTTTCCATTTTATAAAATCCCACTTGCTTATCTTTGCTTCCATTTGCTTGGTCAGTGGTGTGTCATCTTTAACGATAAATTTGTGTGATTTTTTTTGTACAGATGACTTTTGTTTTGGAGATATACTTAGTACTGTACAAGAAATACAAGTAGCTTAGTGCTACTGAAGTCACTCCCAGTGATGCTTGGGGGATCATATGGTGGCAGGGCTCTTACATGCAAAGCATATGACCCATCCATGAGCCATTTTCTCAGACCCACAATATTTCAGTTTTTAATTTACCTAATTAATTAAATATAATTTCACAATGTTTTTACATCTTTCTAAGAGCAAAGTAGGTCCTTTGCCCATCTATTGCAAATTAAGAAAGTGTTTTCTGAAAACAAAATCACTATCTCCTTTGTCAATCCAGAAATTCCAAAAAAAAAATTGAGAAAAGAAAAAAAAACAAAAGCTATTGCTGGGACCATAGCCCAAAGAGCTAGAATAAATGTTATACATGCAGAAAGCCTGAGTTTAACCCCAGCACAGCACGATCCTTAATTCCTCCCTAACCCCTGCACAGAGCAGCCCCTGTGCACTATTTAATATGCCTAAAATTATTTTAATTCCATAAGAGAGAGCCAGAATGATAATACTTGCACATCAGCCAACCAAACTTTGATCCCTGGCATCCATATGGTCACCCATTCCCTGCCAGGAGTAATACCTGAGCACTGCCAGGTGTGGCCCAAAAAAAAAACTCAAAAAATGAAGTTTGCAAGAAAATTTAAACTTAAAAAGATATAGTGTTACCTATAACATCACTGCTAACATATTAAATAATTGTGCACTAACTGAAAAGTAAAAAAAGAAAAATAATTTGCTATATCTAACACCACAATATTAATAATAGCTATATAGGAAGTATAAAGTCCTTCATTTTATGTTTACATGTTTCTACAGTAGTTAAAGTTTCCAACATAAACATATATAATTACTAGAGTAGGAATAGTTTTAGAAAATTTTTAAAAACTGCATTTATGTAGAGGCAGATGGTATGGCTGCTTCTTGAGAACCAGCACATCTTGGGAAAGAACATTCTAGAAGTCTGTGGTTCATAAAAGACATTTCAATCACCCTTAGGATTTTCATACACAGAAAACTACATTCTTAGCTATAATAAAACATGGTAAACAAATGACCAGGCTAGAGGCAAAAGGAGAGATGATGACGATGAAGATGATGATGAGGGATGATAATGATGATGATGACGATGATGATGATGATGATGATGATGATGATGATGATGATGATGATGATTTAGAATTTGGGCAGGGAGGGAGGGAGCATAGCCAGAGGTAATCAGGGCTGATTCCTGGCTCCATGCTCAGGGATCACTTTTGGCTGTCCTTAGAGAACTATATGCAATACCAGGGATTGAACAAGATTAGCCACATGCAAGATAAAAACTGTTGCACCCACTACAGCCCCAGTAGTAAAACTTTCTGCAATGTAAAGATATCTTCCATTTTTAAATTTCTATGATATTTTAAGGGGTTGTTGCTAACATAATTCCAATCAAACGTAAATATCTCTAGAGGTTCTGCTTCCAAATGTAATAGTATTTAGAGTTTGTCCCCTCCAAAATAATATGTTTTGGAGGGGACATCATTCGGTTTATACCATTGTTCTGTGGAACGTTTCCCAGCCTTTTTCCAATCTCTCCTCAACAGAATTCAACATGTCATCATAGCCTCAGTACAGCACTGACAAGCATCAATAAGTTATTCCAGTTGGACTGACTCACCTGAGGTTTTATCAGTCACCTGATGGCCATAAGCGAACAAGAAGGAAACAGCTATATACTGCCTGTCAATCGGAATTCTGTTCTTCCATCAGGGTTGTTCTTAACACCATATCTATCGACGTATAATGTCTTCCATGAAGTGCCAACAACTATTTTTTTGAATTTTATTTTAGGCACTATGATTTGCAATATTAGTAATGGCAGTGTTTCATGCATAAAACACTCCAAACTCTCCACTACCATCCCAGTGTGCCTCTCTCCCCTTAAATGTCCTATCCTCACCCCACCAGGTTCTCAGCACAGTGATGTGCTTCCCATGAAAGATCAGTTCTCAGTTTCTGTTGCCTCTGAGCATCTGTGGTTTCCTTACTTGATCACTTGATAACTTGAATCCGTTATTCATCGATTTGCCTCGAGCGGGCACCAGTAACATTTCCATTGGACCCTATCACATGCCAATGTAGCCCAATGGCATCTGGTTGATTCAGGAATATGAAGAGCCTCAAACCGTTCCTTCAGGGTCTTGATAAGGAAGTCTGACCATCTTGTAGGTGAGTGGCCACATGATCTTTTGACATCCCGTGGGATCCAGTCGGTAACGGCTCTAGTCCAGCAGTTTTATTGTAATGTGAATTACATGTAATGTGAATTACATGTAATGCGAATTACATGTCCATCCCATCTGATTTTCAATGCCTTGGCAAATGAGACAGCGTCCCTGATTCTGGAACAGCGAAGGAGGTTAGAACTCCGATTCCTTCTCTCACTTGAGTGAGGTGTGATATTCCAAGCATAGCTCTTTCGATTCCTCTCTGGGAGACCTGAATAGCATTCTCATCCTGCTTTCGTAGGGCCCAGGTCTCTGAGGTTTCCTTTCTACAACCATGTTTTGGGAAGAGTCAGATTATAAATAGCTCTGCTTACCTGAATTGATGTCTCTGATTAGAATGAACCTCTCTCCCTTTATTCTATCTCATCTTTTATTGTGGTGAACAGGCCAGAGGTCACATGTTACTCCTTTTGATACCATGATTATTGTTTAAATCAAGATAATATCATTTTTGGTAACTGAGAGATGCTGTTCGCATCAATTCCTAATTTTTATATTTGTTTTACCTCCGGTTTTAGCTTATATCTGATATTTAATCTTATTGATTGCACCATTTCCAAAGAGAAACCCATTACTTAAATTCAAGGGAAAATCCAATGACAGCATATTTTTCTGATGTTTAGGAAAAAGTGTCTGCATTATTGATAGTAATGAGAATGTGAATATATTATTACAGTTAGTCTTCCTTAGATTGCATAAAGGTTGATTCAATCAATAAACGTCTTCTGAGAGTTGATCAAATGCTGGGAATTTTTCAGGGAAATTTATTTTAATTTGATGAACAGGGTAGTGAAGAAAATATACCATATTTCTGTTCTAATAAATAATGTCCTAGAGCCAGAGCAACAGTACTGCAGATACAATATTTGCCTTGTACATTCCTGACCAGCTTCAATCCCCAGTATCTCATATGATCCCCGAGCACTACCAGGAGTTATGCCTGAGCACAGTCATGTGTGGCCCCAAAACCAAAATAAATAAAGGTTGTCCTTTAATGAATCAAGACAGAATATAAAAAATTGATGGAAAATAGACAATTAAAAATAAATGTATATCATACACTAATATTAACTATAAAAAGTGGATGAAGAGATGATCAGGATAGAGGTGTTGTAGGTGAGCCAAGAAGGGATCTGGGTGATAACCTGAAAGACTAGAAATAGAACAAGCCTCCAAGATGCCCACACATGCATAACCTCTGGAACTCACAAACACAAACAAAAATGAACTTTGTATCTATGCTAAAAATTCAAGAGCTTGAGATGAGACAATGCTCTGAACTATCCAGATGCAGTGATTCATTGGACCCAAATGAATCACATTAGCCCTTACAAGACCAGAGGTCTATGAAAGTCAGAGGGAAAAGATGCTGTATTGCTGGAGTCAGAGGGACAAAGTGAGGGAAGAAGCCAAAGAAGGTTGGCACATATAGAATCAGGGAAAGACAGGAATGGTTTGCCCATTGAGTCTTCAGAAAAAGCACAGTACTGCCAACGCTTAATTTTAGCCCTGTAAACTTTTTTGATAGAGCTTTAGGAACACTAATTTTTTATGCTTTGCCACATTACAGTTGTAGCAATATGTTGCAGAAGCAGTAGAACACTAATAATACAATGCCAATGGCACGTCCCTAAAGACTCAGAAAGCAGCTCCAATAAAGAGTCGACTGTACCAGAGTTCAATGCCATTTTCATACATGGATGACACCCATTAAATTAGAAAGAGAAAATTCTAAACATAAGCCTTCACTGTTCCGTGGTAATCATTAAAATATGGTTTCCCAACCAGAGTGCCCAAGAACTGACTGGATAAAGAAACTTTGGTATACACCTATACAATGGAATATTATGCAGCTGTTAGGAAAAATGAAATTGTGAAATTTGCCTATAAGTGGATGGACATGGAGAGGCTCATGTTGAGCAAAATTAGCCAAAAGGAAAAAGACAGATATAGAATGACCGCATTTATTTGCATGATATATATATATGTGTATATATATATATATATATATATATATATATA
>JAJIBD010017477.1:0-14679 GCA_021461705.1 Cryptotis parvus
ATTTCTGGGCCACACCCAGTTATGCTCAGGGCTTACTTCTTGCTCTGTGCTCAGGCATCACTCCTGCAAATGCTCAGGAGACCAAATGGGGTGCTGGGAATCAAACCTGGATGTGCCTTGTGTCAGGCAAGGCCTTATCTGCTGTCCCCTCTCTGACCCTAATTATATATTTTTTGACAGATTGTGAAAGTCCAAGTGATGGCAGTTCTATATATCCCTGAATCAATTTTCCTTTAAGTGTGTGTGTGTGTGTGTGTGTATGTGTGGTGGGGGGGAAAGATAAAAAAATTAAAAAATTATAGAACTAGACAATTTAATAGATTTTCCTTGCCAGATAATTATTTTTAGACTACTGTCAGTTTCAGAATCATCTTGATATTGCTGTATTGCTAATTATGGGGTTATTATGATGGTTTTCAGATTAAATGCCCCCCCTTTGGAAAAGTACTCTTAACACATTTATCATTTTTTTTTGTTGGTTTTTTGGGTCACACTCGGTAATGCTCAGGGGTTTCTCCTGGCTCTGCACTCAGGAATTACACCTGGCAGTGCTTGGGGGACCATATGGGATGCCGGGATCGAATCCAGGCTGGCATGGGCTGGCCGTGTGCAAGGCAAATGCCCTACCACTGGGCTATCGCCCGGCCCACATTTATCATTTTTGATGTCTACTGAATAGTAGCAGTTATTGCTGTAGTAGCATTAATTTCATCACAGAAGAAATACAATATAAAATATTAGTTGGTGTCACTGCCATAGCGGTGACACCAACCAGGTCCCCTGGTGTGCCACCCCCCCAGCTGATGGATAGAAGAATGGGTCATAGGCTGATTCTATTTCTTTATCAAAACCAATCAGGGCTTCTATAGGAAATAGAGAATCTGCCTTGGAAAGGGCTGGGGACAGATAGGAGAAGTGAAACCAAGAAGTTTAGACACGAGGATTGGGAGCCCCTCTGAAACTGGGTATGACCTGTGGTGGGTGTGGCATTGGTAGCAGGGCTGATAGTACTTCAATGAACAGTGAAAGCTCTGTGTGAGAAAGGGAAACCCAGGTCACACCTGAGATACTTGAAACTATAGAAGGACAAAAATGATGCAGCCAATTGTGTTACGGGGAGATACG
Organism: Cryptotis parvus; assembly: GCA_021461705.1. Taxonomy (NCBI): domain Eukaryota; kingdom Metazoa; phylum Chordata; class Mammalia; order Eulipotyphla; family Soricidae; genus Cryptotis; species Cryptotis parvus. Next base: position 1,126 of record JAJIBD010017477.1, read on the forward strand.
GGAAGACAGCGCCCTTTTGGTGCCATTCTTTCCCCATCTCTGTAGCTGTGTGTCCCAAGTCCTCTCACTCGAGGTTTACACATCTGGGTGGCATCAGCCAAGTGCTGCAAAAGTACCTGGAACAAGATGGAAATGGGTATGGGGGGGAAGGGAAGGCACAAGATGACTCACTGTGTTTCTGTTGAATGCTGATTCCTTTTTATTCATAATCTTTTATTTGTTTTCTAGCGGAATATTTTCGGGTTGCACTTTCCAAACTTCAGAGTTGTGATCTCTTTGATGAATTTGACAAGTGAGTTAATTTCTGTGTTCCTCTTTGACTGTTTAATTTCATCTAAGGTGGTTCAAAATAAAATGCCCACAAGATATAAAATGCATTTGCTATAGAAAAGATCAACTTTTCATAACTAAAATCTCTAGGTGTTATTTCTAGTACTCTTGAAATAAACTTCTAAATTTAGAAGCCGAATAACTGGTTGTCTCAAAAATTTGAAGACTGTGTTGGTGTATGAAACTAGTCTCAGGCCAAACCATTTTCAGTGCATTTTCATCTTTTCTCAGATACTAATGATTTGAATTGAATTCCCCTGAAGGAAGGCAGACAGGCAAGCAGGCAGGCAGGCAGGCAGGCAGGCAGGCAGGCAGACAGGCAGGCAGGCAGGCAGGCAGCAGGCAGGCAGGCAGGCAGGCAGGCAGGCAGGCAGGCAGGCAAGCAGCAGGCAGGCAGGCAGGCAGGCAGGCAGGCAGGCTCACCGCCTTCCTCCATGGGCTGTTTCTCGTATGATTCCAAACATTGTCTCAGCTCATGAGGATCATTTTTGTTTCATTTTGTTGTTGGTGGTCCCCATGGAGGCAGCGAAGAGGGAGAAAGAGAAGCTTTCTCATGGTCTGCCTCTGCCACCCTGGGACCTGTTGGAAGCTGGGACTGATAAAGTCTGTGATGAGCCCTGCATGGCGCAGACCTCAAGTCCCTCCAGACTCATAAGGTGGCCATCAAGCCATACTGGCTCTATTTGGTCTTCTCCGCTCAGGGAGTTTTATTCCCACCACCCAGTTTCTCAGGGAACCATGGAACTAGGTCAGCCCTAGGCCTTACCTATGCCTTAGTGGATTCTTGTGTACTTGGCAGAAAAGAATTTCAGAAGATGAGCAGTGAAGCAGATTTGGAGGCTCTTTCGGGACGTAAAGGAGGGAAAGCAGAGAGTAATGTGCTCAAGAGAGAACATGGGCAGAGGGAGCCCCCAGTGCAAACATCCCAGCATTTGATAGGAAAACATGAAAGTACACTTTTCAAACAGGGAGACGTGGCAGCCACATGTGCTCAACCACATGGGCACAAGCAGCATATGCACTGCATTTCCTTTGTTCAAGGTGGCTTTTATAGAGTTTTATCATCTTGGCCTGGAATGTTCTGGTGTCTTCCACAGGCTGGGCCACTGAGGGTTAATCGATCAAGGGCTGTGCAGAGAGGGTTGAGATTTAGTATCCTCAGGTTCTGTTGTTGATGAAGGTCTTATCACGCTCTTGGTTCCTGTATCCACAAGGTGGGTCTGAACAGCCTTAGGTTTAGTAGCTTTATTCCCAGAAAGTTCATTTCCATGGGACCCTTCTGCCTGCCTACATCAGCTTTAATATTGGATTTGAAAACCCTCTTCTTTTTCTTCCATTCAGCATATCTGAATGAAGCATACAACTTTATTTTACATTTTATGTTTACAAAATTTTATGTCTAAAAATTTTGTTTGAAGAAAAATTTTGGTGTGAATTTAGCTCCCCAGGAATTGAATAGATTTTAGCAGGAAAACTTCCTTTTATTTTATAGAGGTAGGCTTTTGGTGTTTTCCCCATGAAGTTTGAAACTATGCTTTTAGAACTTGATCAGTGATCTAATGGAAGAGGTGGGTGTTTATTCATAAACAAGGAAAATGGGAGAATATTTTCCCCTCTTAACTGGGAATATATAGATTCTATTTTAAAGGTGTAGAAATGAGAGTAATACACAGAACTGGGAAAATGGAGATAGATTTTATGAGAAAAATCTAAATTTTGCTGGGAGTCTTTTTCTTTTGGGGCTCATATTATGAAATGTGGCTTAGTGTTTGTTGGTTTCCTTCAGTTTGTATTACCTATAATAACTTAAAAATTATGCCATTGTTATAGTCATATAATCACTTTCAGTTACATATAAATAGCAATTACATATACTATTTTTAACAAAAAGTGTTCTATTCACTTCTAAAGTTTGTATGGCATTCATTCACAGATTGTTTTATGCAGCCCTTAAGCATAAGCGCTTTATATCAGTACATTTGAAATAATACAAATGCCTTTTTTAAATGGAGAAACTGAAACCAGGGAGCCATGGCATGTGTTATATATGGCTTGTAAAGCACTAACGTGAACCCAGGTAGGTCTGTCTGCAGTGCATTTATGATAAATGGTTTCATCTGTACCGAGTATCTGCAAATATTGGTACACACTAGGTTCCATAAATGTGAGCTCCTGTCAGGATAATTCAGGATAGCGTGACTTTGAACTTTTTGTTCTTATCTTGCTCTATGTCAATACTAGACTGTAGAGGCCAGAGCGATAGTACAGTGGATAGGACCCTTGCCTTACACACAGCTGACCCAGATGTAATCTCCAGTATGGTCAACCTGCCAGGAGTGTTCTCTGAATGCAAAACTAGACTATATTATTTAGTTGCTTCAGAACCTTTCATTATCTCTGGGCCTCAAACCAACTCTTTCCCTACTTTTGGAGTCAGTCTTATTTACTGTCTTTGTTACCAACCTTGGTTATGTGTGTGTGTGTGTGTGTGTGTGTGTGTGTGTATGGGGGTGTGAGTGTGGAGTGGGTACCTTCACCCCACTATTAACTGCAGCAGGTAATTGGCATCACCTGTGCTGGAAGAAGGTGGGTAGAAGTGAGGAGGGCTAGAAAATCATGCTGGGGGGCATAGGAGCCCTTTGAAGGAGTCAAGAGACTGAGGTTGAATAAATGAGGCAGAGACGCTTCAGATCCAGTGACGGGGAGCTACTCTGAGAGGACGCCCAGAGTGAGCACATGCTGCCCAAGCTTTAACATCACACTGCTTGACCGAGCTGCTGGTTTTTAGTGTGAAAACCTATTTCCTAGAGACTTTTGAAATAATATTTTGAAAGCTAATACGACTATACTTATGTAAACAGAAGGTAATAATATATTAGCCTTCCTGAAGGATTCACATTCTTTTACTTAAGTCTCAAGTAAGCCATTCTTCATTTGACTGGGACCCACAGCACAGCACAACGAAAAAAAGCAAGCTAGTTAGGTCCTGAGAAATGCATTTCAGATGACCCCCAGAAAGGTCAAATAGCCTAATTCACCTGCTTGCCGCCTCTCAGCCAGCGCCCTCTCACAAATGACCTTGTGTGTCTCCCATTGCTCTCAGCAGAAGAAAAAAATAGTCTGAGAAAAAATAAAAAACAAACCACATGGTCTGAGGAAAATCTTTCGTCTGGAGAGGATTTGGGGGGGCTTCAGGGAGTCTACCCTGAACCCCGTGTGGGATGAAACCTTGCTGGCACAAGCTTGCTTGTTCTTTGTTTTGCTCAGATTGGTCACAAAAGAGGGACTAAGGTGGAAACAAGTGAGATCTTGAGATCTGCCTTTTTTAACTCTGTCTCTGTGTCTCTCTGTCTCTCTGTCTCTCTCTCTCTCTCTCTCTCTCTTCCCCTCTCTCTAACTCTGTCTCTGTCTCTTTCTCTCTTGTGATTTGAAGCCACATCCGGCTGTGCTCAGAGTTTACTTTGTGTTCAGGGATCTCTTTTGGCAGTGCTTGGGGGATCAAATTGGGGTCAGCCATGTGCACTCTGCCCGCAACCTCTTTTTCCCTACCCACAACCCACCTGTTCTTTTGACTGCTATTTATGTCGTTGCTGGCCTTGTTCTGGGCTTCTTCTTTCTCTACCGGTGCTGTAGAACAGTGGTGTTCACCCTTTTCATGTCCATCTGGTCTGTGGGCGAGTTGCCAGTAAGCAAGCTCCAGCAAATTTCTGGGAAGCGCTTTGGGTGCAGCAACCAAACAACAACCTTTCCCTGCCTCTTATTTTCCCTCTCTCATTTCTTTGTCCCATTAAAAAATATCCAGACTCATTGCTTCAAGTTAAGATTCTGTTAGGTAGAAGCCCCAATTTTGCTCTCAATTTGGATACATTCCACTGTGGATAAAAATGTTGTTCAGCTAGTTGAACTGAACACATCAGACTCTCAGTTTGGATACTTTTACTATGGATAAAAAAAAAGGCTTAAAATATCAGTGGTATCTCCAAGATAGGATGATTCCTCTTTGTCGCAGCTTTCATGTGAATGAAGTCTACAGGTGAACATACAAAGGCCCTCCAGGAGCTCTGCCACCTTCAGGATCAAAGAACATTTTTTCTCTTCTGAAGCCATTGCTCAAAACAGCTTTCTCCTCATTCCTCATCATCCAGTGTGATGGCTCAGCTCTCATCAATCACAGTTACATTCCTCCAGCAGGGAGTAGGAAGATGGAAAGATTCCCATTAACGTTTGCTATTTGGGGTAGAGGTGGAGTGGGAGCTGTTTGAGCCATGCCTGGCAGGGCTCAGGGCTTACTCCTGACTCCTGCCTCTATGCTCAGGGATCACTCCTGGCAGGACTTAGGGGACCATATGTGGTGCCAGAAATCGAATTTGGCTTGGTTGTGTGCAATATAAGTGCCCACTGTACTGTCTCTCCAACCCTTCCCTTCTTAAGGACATTTCTCAGAAATTCCTTCTAAAACTCTATTATGTCCAGTGGTATACAGGAGCCAGTTGGCACCAAGTCAAAAGCTACAGCTCTTCCTAACTCTCGTTCAGTGCCGGCAAGGTGGAAGCTAGAAACTCACCATGGTGGGAGTATTTCATACCATGGAAATTAGAAACACCACAAACCAGGGCTTGTTGCATCATTCGGCCCCCTCCTCCCAAAGATAACTGTTTGTTAAATATTTGCTGGCAACTTCTTGGCATACCCTGTTGGCTAGGGAGATAATCACAAGGCCATACTTAACTGAAAGGTAGATTGGAAAATGTACCCTTATTCCACAAGGCTATGGGAATTTGTTTTTAAAACCTTATTTTAAGGAACAAAGAAAGACGACTAAAGAGCAACTAGAAGTTTTCATGGTTGTTTTGTAGCATTTCCCTGGTTTTGTCTGTTCCTAAGTTTCAGGATTCTGAAGCTTGGTAGAGTTGTTAACTCTAGACCAGACTAGTTCTCTGCTTAAAGAACTCAGGGGCCAACCCTGACTTCTCTGTTGGAAAACTGATACCCTGGGAAAGCTGGAATAGATTCATGTTGTAGAGCTTTTGCTTTGTTGAGAGGGGCCACACCCAATGTTTCAGGGCTTATTCCTGCCTTTGTGCTAATGATTACTCTTTATGTTGCTCAGGCAACTGTATAGAGGGATGGGGATTGAACCTAGTCAGCCATGTCCGAGACAAACACCCTGCCTGCTCTATTACCTCTGCAGCCCTAGGGCTGTAGCTTGTTGGGAAATAGCATTTTTTAAATAGTGACCCAGTTTATTTCCCATTTTAAAATATCATTAGTAAAGTAATTGAGGCAGACTTTTTTCTAAAGGTATCTGCCATTAAAATAGGGATTTGCCTGAAATAGGGAAGGGGAACAGGCTGGTGTGTGTTTGGTCATAACACTCTGTGACAGAGCTGTGGAATTTAAATAATTCTATAATTTTTTCTCTTTTTTGCTAACCACTCCTTTCCCCACAACACAGAATCTGTCCTCAAAAGTTTTGGTTATCTTGTATTTTAATGGTGGGGGGCAGGGGTCACAACTGGAAATGCTCAAGGTTTACTCCTAGTGGGCTCAGAGGACCTTATGGTGAACCAGGGATCAAACCAGGTGACCTGAATGCAAGGCAAGCACCCTACATGCTGCACTATCTGTCAGGCCCCTAAATGCCTTGTAACTATAATAATTTGATCCTTGCTTGCACTTTGTTAGAAGGTTTTTGTTGGAAAAACCTTCTTGTTTTTCTCTGTATTTTTCACATAGGTAATAACCATGTTCCCTTACTGCCTAATTTTGTGACATGAGTCATTTATTCTCTCAGAAACAATGACATCATGTAATAGTATGTAATGCATATCAACCATTTTAAATGTATATCAACCATTTTATTTCACTATTTTACATATTTGCATTTTTGATGTATTTTTTAAAACAGAGAGTATAATCTTCCTTTATATTCTGAATTTCCTGGCAGTGACCCAGCCAGTTAGGGCGGGTAAATATTGAGGCTAGTAAATTATTCCCTAATGATCTCTAATTACCACATTAGGGCTAACCTGTCCCTACTGTGTTGTGTACATCGAAAAGCAAAGCAATGAAGTCATAAAGATGTTCAGACGCAGAAAGGAGAGACATTTTCTAGTCTTATGTCATCATTGTAAAGGTGAGACAACTTAGGTTCCCTGGTTGTTGGAGCTCAGAGGTCTCTAGATTTCTGCAGTTCTCTGGCTCCCCTCCCCACAGTTTAACAAGCAGAGAATCAATATGAAGTACTTTTCAAGTAGAATTCTGAATCCGAGAATGATCTGAAATGTCAGAGAGAAGAGAATTCTGGAATTAGGAATTCTTTTGCATGTGTTCTTTATGATGTTCAGGGCTAGAAAGGTCCCAATTATTTAATAAAATTTAAGCCTTATTCCTTTTATATCATCTGTCTGTCTGTCTGTCTGTCTGTCTGTCTGTCTATTGTCTGTCTGTCTATCTATCTATCTATCTATCTATCTATCTATCTATCTTTTTTTGACTTTTTGGGTCACACCCAGCAATGCTCAGGGGTTACTCCTGGCTCTGCACTCAGGAATTACTCCTGGCAATGTTCAGCTGCATGTTATCTGCTGTACTATCTTTCCAGCCCCAAGCCTTACTCCTTAACTTCAAACAATTTTTCACAAGATCATTAATACTTTTGCAGCACTAAACAAAAAATATTTCCAGGGTACAGCTGAGAAATAATGAAGAATATAAGGTTAATGGCCTCTTGTCCTCTTACAGACATGTAATCGTGGGTCAGAGATACAGAAAATATGTTAAGATGCTTCTTTTGCACACAGCTGACCCTGGTTCAATCCCTGGTACCATATAGGGTCTCTCTTCTGGGGTTGGAGGTGGAGGTGGAGGAATGGGATGAGGGGCCCAAATCCCTGCTCCAAGTCCTGCCAGCACGCCTCCCTCCCCACATGTGTGAGCGAACCCTTGGAGCTTTGTTGGACTCTGCCTTTACCGCCACCAGAGCTCCATGGGTTACTTCCACATGGGGTCGAAGCAGCATGGTCTGCAGTGATCTGGAGTGATGGAGTCCATGTACTGTCATGTAGTACAAAGGACTTCTGTAACCTTTGGACCAGAAGTTCTTTTACTGCAAATCCAAGGGCCTACCTTGTTGTCTTCCAAACTCTCACCATTAGTATTCTGTAGTTTCTGTTCCATTTGTGTTCTATTTAATTTTCATTCATTCTGACTGCAGAATGAAAATTAAAAAGAACTCATGGATAAAAGATAGACTATTTAAAAACAATTACTAGGGGGCTGGAGCAAAAAGCACAGCAGGCAGGGCATTTGCCTTGTACACGGCTGACCCAAAATCGATCCCTGGCATCCCATATGGTCCCCGAGCACTGCCAGGAATAATTTCAGAGTGCAGAGCCAGGAATAACCCCTGAGCATCGCCGGTGTGACCCAGAAAACAAACCTCCCACCCCCAAAAAATGGTTACTAGAGAAAACTTCTTATTTTTCTTTTCTTGTTCTTCCATTTATGGAACTCCCCAGGCTAGACCCTGGATGTGCCACAGAAGAGTTAATGAATCTGTTAGAAAAGGACAGCTTGAATAATAGTGTGTTGGTGGGAGGGAAGGTTGTGGAGGTGGTCAGGGATGGGGCTTAATGGGGAAAAAAAAGGCGCCAGAACTTGTGCAGAAAAGCACAGATAGAGTAAGCCAGCCAGCCCTGCTTGCTCTGTGACCTTGGGCGAGTTTCTCTTTTTTAAACTTGATTTCATGTAAAAAAGGAAGGTGAAACTCACTCTACATGCATATTATAACAGTGTCCACTTCTGGTGCTGTTAATGGTTAATGGTCACATCAGTGCCACCACCAGGGGAAGTGGGGTGAAGGGCAGACAGGACATCTCTGTACTATATTTTGAAAGTTCCTGTGACTCTAGCATTATTTCAAAATAAAAAGCTTCCATTTGAGAAGATGACCGTACAGAAGTGTGTCCACTGAGTCCTCATAAACTCTGAAATGCAGAAGCGCCAGCACCCTGGGTGGCATCGGTGACTGACTGGATAAACAAAATGTTCATCCCACTTGCACTCGGCAAGGGGATGAATGGCACGTGCACGTGCCAGGGCAGCAGACTTGAGGAACCCACAAATCTCAGCTCCGCTGGAAACACACATATCGGCTCCTTCCACTAACGCCAGCATTTTGTTCTGTCAGCTTGACAGAATAAGAAAAATTCCTGAGTCCCCACAGAGATAGCTCTCGAGTGACTATAAAATTCTTCCTTACCAGAGCCCCTGTGTTAAGTCAGTTGCCTGGTAAGTGGATAGGGGTTTGTGAGTGCTGCCTGATTGCTCATACACGGAACCCCAGGGCGTGAGCCTTGAGACACCTTAAACCGAAACTTAGACATCAGCAGTGTATCACCCAAAGGAAGCCTAACTGTCTAAGGGCACCGTGCCTGCCTCGCTGCTCAGGATAACTTCGGCTCTGCAGGGTTTGCACATAGCAGCAGTTTTAGCCCGGAAATGAACTCGCATGCCAGGGGATATTGTGACTCTACCCCCCGAGGAAGCCCTATATATAGTGTCGTGAAGAGGCAGCTGCTGCCTGTTTGCAACAACTCTGTGATCCGCTGATGGGTAACGATAACAGAAACTCTGGGACTCATGCCAGAGGAAATACCCAAAGCAGCAGAAGAAAAAAGCAACACTTGACAGCTCAGTTATTCTCTTACTTCACTAAAGGGCCATCCGAAATGGAGACGGAGGATTCCCTAAGCCCAAGGTCCCAGAAGTGTGGAATGGCGGAACCAGAACTAACAAGTTTCCAACCACAGATTGTCACAGGATTTTGAGGGCAATTAACTAAATCCCATCTTAAGAGTGATTTTAAAATAGTGGCCAGCACCTAGGGAGAGGGTTCAAAGGGCTGGAGTGTATGTTCTGCATGTAGAAACGGAACTGTCACCCCTGTGAGCCCCCTGGATGGCTGTGAGGACCCTTGAGAATTGCTGGAATGTGGCCCCTCACCCCCCATTCTCCCCTCCCCAACTTTAAAATGAAGACCTGGACATCTGTTATCGCCTAGATTGCATAGCTTTTATAGGTCTTTATTTGCAGGTTGTGGTTTCAGTTTGCAGGGCGGGATGGCTATGGCTGTTGACTAGATTATACAATGCCAGAGAATGCAAATTCCGACCTGTAGTCATTTTAGGGGCACACCCTATGGCTCAGCTGTGAGAGCTGCTGGGGTTACAGGACCGACTGGGTGAGGTCAGGGAGGCCTGTGCTTCTTTCTGCCTTTCCCTCTTAGAGCTATTTTGATCATCTGACAATACTGAAGCAGAAGGAAACCGACGGATGAATATGCCTCGTTCAAACTGCTCTTTTCCAGAGCTTCTAACAGACCTCTTATTCCCTGTGGCCCCCTCTAGCTCAGCCATTGGTAGAGGACTGTGATCACCGTTGTGTAGGGAGATGGACTCTGCTCGGAAGGACAGTAGGTGGTGGCGTTAGAAATATGACCAAAGGATCTCCTTGGAGTGTTAGACTGTAAACGGACTGATATGTTTAAGGGAGAAAGGAATGCCAAAAAATGTTCAGAACACAGGGCTTGCAGATCTGTGTGCAGAAGTATTATAATGTGAAGTTGCTTTGCTTTCTCTGTAGTGAGAGTATTGATGTTTCCCAAGCTCTTCTTGGGGTAGCAACTCATCTGGCTCCCACGGATGTGATAAAGGGTGAAACAAGTCTTCCACCTGGGAGAAGTGTTAGCTCTTACCTTCTGCTCTTACCCTTCTGGCAGCTCTCCAGACTGTCCATTAGCAGCTTGAGATTTTCTGGAATGATTTTGTTTTCTGGATGAGCAGCCAGGGCAGGTGCATTTTCCTACCTTTTCCCAGGGAAGAACATGTATCTGCTTCTCTAAACAAAACCAATCAGAAAATAACCACCACATCTAGTGTCACTACCAAACCCGTGACTAAAATGCACAGCTTATAAATAAGGAAGTTTTAGATGGGAAGATACAGAATAAGTGATGTTCTTCTTGCTTTTTTAGGGGTTCATATTTCACTGTAGAAGTTTGTCAGTGAAGTGGGTGTGAATGAAAGATGAAGTTACCTAATCACCTAAAAGACACTGGAAGTTACTTATTCACACATAAGGAAACAGGAAGCTAGGACAAAGGGCAGGTGGATGAAGTCAAAGGATGATAAATCGCTTTTCTGCTAATATGGGGTACCTTCCAGGGAGGGAAGTAAGCAAAGAGAAATGAGGTGTGTGATGCAGACCATGTATCAGTACCATGACACACTCCCCACGGGTCTGGGGGCATTGAGAATTCAAGCCACAAAGTAATCTTAAGGACACTCTGAAAACTTTTCCGTGTTCCATATAATCCTCAATAAAATGTGTGTGTCTTCCCAGTATTTCATAAGAGGACAAAAAAAGTGAAATGTCATGGACATGATTTATTTTCAAAGTCATTGGTGCACTTTGGCTATTTTCCCTTCTGACCCTAGAGAGTTGACACATGAAAGTTAAAAGTGAAATTCGAAAATGTCATCATTGAGCTATATATAGAGTGACTTTAGAATTGGTGCTCTCTTGAGTAAGATCATAAGATTTCATTTTTCAAGAGAAGAGAGAGAGAACGGAAAGAAATAAAGAACCTGCCAAGGAGCAGGGCTGGGGGAGGGGGAGGGAACCGGGGACATTGGTGGTGGGAGATGGGCACTGGTGGCGGGATGGGTGCTGGAACACTGTATGACCAAAACCCAAATATGAACTTTTTTAATTGTATATCTTTGTAATTGTAAAAATAAAAATTTAAAAAAAAAAAAGATTTCATTTTTCACTCTTCAGTCATCGACTCTCCTGGAACCATCAGAGTGAAGAGAAAGGAGAGGCCGGACACAGGAAATGACACAGCAGTTTCTTAGTGCCCCAATAAATGAATCTACCTGTAGCCTCGACTCCCCATTTTCAGTTGAATAGGAGCCTTTGTAGAGAACAAAGGCAGGTCCAGGACCTTGAAGTCTTGAGTAGGGACCAGGAATGAGGCCTGATATTATGACAGATGGTAACTTCTCATTGACAGTTGGTGACTTTCCATTTCATGATGCTCTTGTGCCCACAGATGACTTAGGTCATTGTTGGAGGACAGGTTTAGTTAGTTTGGGAGTTTTGTTGTTTTACCCACTCCTAGCTTAATCTATTTAAGCCAAGTTTCATTCTAATGAGACCTCTCTTCTATGTAAACACTGCTAGAGGGTGTGGCAGTTACAGAAGTCACCTTGATTGAATAACTTCTGACTTATACATCTACTAAGACTTCTATGTTTTCTAGATTGGGCACAGCTCCTCTTTATACCCACTGCACCCAGCGTGGGACAGTTAGAATTTACCAGGAGACTACCATCCTGGCTACGTTGAGACTATAGGAAGACTATAGGAAGGATCATACTAGTTTGCTCTAAGCAGGCGAGTGTGACCCTTTCAGTACACAAGAACAAGATACTCAGAATCACCCTGGTGTAGATAATAATAAGAAGGACTTTGTGGGTACCATCTAGATTACATGAAGCTCATGAAGTTAAGATGTATTACTTTATACCAGCCCCCTCTCTCCAGTGTTTTACATAAGAGATAATCTTGGTAGAAAGGATTAGACCTTGGCATAACCTTTGTTTATACCTGCAATAGGGTGTGGCACTACACTCTGTTTAGAGTTCTTTGTTGACATGACCGTCCTGATTGGATTACTTTGTTGTTTATAAGGGGCTGACTTGAGGCCCCTTCACTTTTGGCCTTTTAGCTTTCGGCTTTTGGTTCCTCAGCTTTCAGCTTTTGACTCCTCGGCCTTTTGCTTTTGGCTTTTTGGCTTTTTGGCCTTTTGCTCCTTCTTATGGGTAGGACTCATCTCGGGTGAGATCCTCTCTCTTTGGTGGGAGACTTAGGCTCTTTTGTATGGTCTAAGTTCGGACCAGAGCTAGAGTTTGTTCATTATATTGGAGTGCTGTGGAAGAGCTTTTGTACTATTAAAAGCCTTTTTTGGAACTGTACCGGACTCGTGAGTTTTCATCTGTTCTCTCGGCGTCCTCAGAGGTAGAAGAGAACTTCTGTCCTGACACTGTCGGGGACCCCAGTGGCGTTCCCGACAGGTCCATAACCATTATAATCCTACCAGATCCAGAATACTCTGAGTGGGAAGCTGTGTGAATAGTGAGATTTCTGCCCATCAGTTGATGGCTGAACAGCAGTCATGGAATTGGCAGTGTCTGTGACTGAGCCCAGCTCCCTCACTTTGGAGTGATGTCAGCTCCCAAGATTAGGCTTGTGTGTCAAAAATCCTTTTCTCTAGGACAAGAACTTCTGGGGAGTGGTGCTGGCTTCTAGGATTTTCCCTGGACATGTTTGAGGTTATTGGGGACAGGCAGCCAAGAGTTGGCTGAGAACCCCAGCTCAGGATAAATGCTGCAGTCTACAGGGGGCAGGGCTCAGACAAGGGCACAAGTCAGCCTTAATGTCATGGTGGATGAGTCTATGTAGCAGAATGAAGCTATTTTGCTCCTCTCTCCTGCAGGTAGACGGGTCTGAGTCTGAGAGCTGATGGTATACAACCCATATGCTCCTAAGCTGCTCCCAGCTAGAACAAAAAATTTCCTTCCTGTCCCACTTTCAAACTCTTTGCCAAAAACACAGAGCGAACATTTGATTTGTATTGGTCAAGCTCCAAGAACCGTTACATATTTGAGGAATTAAAGAGAGCAGAGGCTAAGAAAAGGAAAGCTGGACTTTTCCCCACTGGGTTCCAGCTGATCCTTCTCCATATTGACAGAAGCAACAGTAACTCAGAGCTAGAATCTCAGGGAAAGCTGATGAAAAGGAATACATAGTTTAGGTAAAATGCATTTGTAGCAATGGTAACATGCAGGATCCTATGTCAGTGGGTTTTCGTAGTCTGATTTCTGGTTCTCTCTCTTTGGAGTATGACTTTAACATATTCCCCCTAAGTTTTCCTGAACCTGATTTGTAAAAATGGGGGCATAAGAACTTATTGCAATGAGTAATATTAGTGTCAAATGAGAATGTGTTTGGACTGATAATGTTTTGGACAGATAATGATGATTTCAAGTAATGCCATTTTTTGATCTTTTATTTTTTCTGAGTCATTCACAGACCTTTAAATCACAAATGGGGAGCCGGAGTGATAGTGCAGCGGGTAGGGTGTTTGCCTTCCACGCG
>JAJIBD010017478.1:0-14733 GCA_021461705.1 Cryptotis parvus
CCAGTAACAATTATAGACCTCATTCCGGAATGGTTCGAGGCTCTTTATGTTCCTGGAGCAAGCAGATGCCCTTGGGCTCTACTAGCATGCGACAGAACATATGGAGATGTTACTGGGGCCCGCTTGAGCAAATCGATGATGAACGGGAAGACAGTGATCAATCTCTGCCTCCACATAAGCTCCTTCCCATCCCCCTGCACCACCAGGGATTACTCCTGAGTGTAGAAACAGGAATAACCCCCTGAAAACCAGTGGGTGTGGCCAAACACCCTTAAATCACTCCCTCTTCAAATAAAGAATCCCAGATTTTCAGTTTAGGTTACAGTAATTACCACCTGAGTTTAAGGATCCCTAACTTAATTAGAGCATGCATTAAATATAATTTCATAAATTTAATGTGAAAGAGAATGAAACAGATTAGGAGACCTTTTGTTTCTTACATATTAATTTATTAAGGTTATCTTGACAGTTTCCTTTACTTTCACCTAATTCTACAAGTTATAAGTTGGTGTTGAAGCTACAGAACAGGGGAGGGCATTTGCCTTGCACACAGCTGACCCCATTTCAATCCCCAGCATCCCATATGGTCCTCTGAGCACCATAGAAGTGATTCCTGAGTGTAGAGCCAGGAGTAACCTCTGAGCATTGCCGGGTGTGACCTAAAAAGCGGATGGATGGATGGATGGATGGATGGATGGATGGATGGATGGATGGATGGATGGATGGATGGATGGATGGATGGATGGATGGATGGATGGATGGTGGTGGGGGGGTGGGGGGGTGGGTGGGTGGGTGGGTGGGTGGGTGGGTGGGTAGAAAAAAGAAGAAAGAAAGAAAGAAAGAAGGAAGAAAAGAAGGAAGGAAGGAAGGAAGGAAGGAAGGAAGGAAGGGAAGGAAAGAAAGAAAGAAAAGAAAGAAAGAAAGAAAGAAAAGAAAGAAAGAAAGAAAAGAAAGAAAAGAAAGAAAGAAAGAAAGAAAGAAAGAAAAGAAAGAAAAGAAAAAGAAAGAAAGAAAGAAAAGAAAAATTTTTTAAAGTTTATTTTGAAGGTCATAATCAGATATAATAATTCAAGATCCAGTCCAACTCATAGATAAAAAAGCAAAATGTTCAAAATCATTAAGAGAACTGAAATCTAATATCCACGAGAAAAACATAAACTACAGAAACATATTTTCTATCCACTGTCCCTTGGTTCTACCAATCAATAAAATTAAAGTATTTTCAAATCAATTCTAGTTCCAATAAACTTGGCTTTTGACATAGCACAGTGGGAGCAGAGGTAATCATCACACAAGTTTTTTAAAATAGTTTGATGGAACTTTTCCTAAGGAATCTTTGGTTGAGCTCTTCAACAGCTTCTTGGGGTTTAAGCACCACCCCAAGATTTCTATGACATCTGTTTTTGAGGGTTTGTTCTCAATATTTCCAAGATGTCCTGAGGGTTACCTTCACTGCTCTGTTGGTAGTCTAGAACTCTATAAGCAAGGTGTGAGCTATTTCTCTTCTTTTCTGCAGTCAGTCTGGTCTCTTTTACATATCAGTCAATGCCTCAGAAATACAACCATTGGGCTGTAGCGATAGCCGAGTGGGTAGGGGCGTTAGCCTTGCGCGCGAGCCAGCCCATGCCAGCCCATGCCGGCCCGGGTTCGATCCCGGCATCCTTATATGGTACACCCTGAGCACCGTCAGGAGTAATTCCTGAGTACAGAGCCAGGAAAAACCCCTGAGCATTGCCGGGTATGACCCAAAAAAAAGAAAAAAAAAAAGAAAAGAAAAGAAAAAAGAAATACAACCATGCTTCCAATCGCCTATTATAGGAAGAGAGGTAGGGTTTCTTCTTGGATTTGTATAAACGAACACACTGCCACAAAAAAAAAAAAAAAAAAAGACTTACTGAAAGTTTTCACATTCTGATGGTATCAGGGGGAGAAAAAAGTAATTATTTCAGTTCTACTCACAGAAAAAGATGTAATCTCCCAGGTTGCTCCAGGTCTTTTTTAGGCTTTAAAAAAAAAAAAAAAGAAAGAAAGAAGAAAATAGTTCCTGTTCAGAGACAAATGATCTTGGCTTCAAAATACACATTTTATTGTTCAGTCAGGATGTTAGGAATTGCTGTATTCTTTCAAAGACAAATGCTTTGGTGTTTTAATGATTAACATGAATATGTTCCCTCTATTGAAAACACACCTGTCCTGGAGGGAGGAGAATGGTGTAGCAATTCCCTGAACATAGGAACTTTTTTTTCTTTCTCTCCTCCCCCCCATTTTTGGGCCACACCCTGTAGTGCTTAGGGATCACTCCTGGCAGGCTCATGGGACCTTAAGGCGTACTGGGGATTAAACCTGGGTTGGCTACATGCAAGGCAAGAACCCTTCCCCGTCCTATCATTTAGACCCCAAGAACACCTGAATTTTCTGTTGGCTTGTTTGCTCTTGGATAGCTCTAAGCTTAAATTCTGAAATTTAAAGTTTTATTCCTTTCCTACTAGGAAAAAAAAGGAGGAAAGAAGGGGGGAATACTCTTAAGTCTGGAAAGAAGCAAGATAGATTGTTTCAAACAAAATGTCAGTAAAAATTATATTTATCCTTGGAGATAACTCAAAGGGCTGAATTCAGGTTCAATCCCCAGTACCCCATAAGGTCCCTTGAGCCAGCCAGGATGCCAGGGATCGAACCCGGATCGGCCGCATGCAAGGCAAACGCCCTACCCGCTGTGCTATCACTCCAGCCCTAAAGATCTTATTACAATGTAACTGACAAAGAAGTTGGTTCAATTTTGTGGCATCCAATATTTTATAATAATAACCAAAATTGCTCAGAACTCATCACTTTTGGAGAGTTTCTCACAAATTTAGAATATTCATATCAGTATTCATATGTATATTAAGGTTGCACCCTTTTCCTTTTTTTCTGCTTTAGGTCACATCTGACAGTGTTCAGGGGTTACTTCTAGCTCTGCACTCAGGAATAACTCCTGGTGATGCTCAGGGGACCATATGGGATGCTGAGGATTAAACCTAGGTTTGCTGTGTGCAAAGCAAATGCCCTACCTGCTGTACCATGCTTCAGCCACTAAAAATTTTTCTATATGTGACAATGCTTTCTGTGATCATTTAATATACCAAGTGTCGGGGCGCCGCTGGGGTCCCCGACAGTGTCGGGAAGCGGAGTTCCTTCTACCTCCGGAGCGGCAGGGAATGGATGAAGACTCAGGAATCCCGATGCAGTTTTAAAAGGGTTTTACTATCACAGGTTCCAATATAAAATCCAAGAGCAGGGAAAACCTCCGGACTCTGGGTTCCCAGCTAGGCCCCAGCCAGGTGTAGGCCAAGATGGCTGCCACCACGTGTTGAGGCCCAACAGAGAATGGACAGGACGGAGAAGCAAAACACCAAGGGAAGCCGAAATGGCAAAGAGGGGGGGGGGAAGAGAGATTCTTTCTTCTTACAGCTTATTTTATAACTAGGAATCCCCCCAGACTCCCCCGTCCAGCCCATTCTGGGCTGGGCTATCTAGAGATGAAAACAGGAAAATAGCTTTATAGAAATGTAGCAACTTCAGGAGACCATCTGGTTGTTTACAAGGACCCAGAGCTAATTAAAAGCCTCCTAGCAGAGCTGGGAGAAGCTATAAGCTAAATGTAACTTCCCCTGGCAGGAAGGATCAAATGCCCTCAGGTAATTTCTCCCAGCACCTCACCTAATGTCTTGAGCCAAGATCTGCCTGGAATTGCCTTTATAGGATAGAGAAGGGGGTTTCTGAGATGGCATGTCTCTGTACCAAAGACTAATACTATCTATCTATCACTATCACTATCTTCCCGTTAATCATCTATTTGCTAGAGCGGGCACCAGTAATATTTCCATATGCCCTGTCTCATGCTAGTAGAACCCAAAGGCATCTGCTTGCTCCGGGAACATAAAGAGCCTCAAACAATTATATTAGGTCATGGGAATATTATATTAGGTCATGACCAAATATAAAGACTAATACTAATGCCAGTTAAATATTTCTCCAAGCCTTCACAAGAGTCTCGTCTATTTCACAGTAGTTTTGTATTTTAGTTGCCTTTGAGTTGTCAGGGAGCCATGCTTGCTTGCTTGGAGGCAAACAGCATTTCTCTCTGGTCTAATTACTTAGAGATCCAACGTGGCCAGGCAAATATACTGGTAAGATCTAGCTAGTCCCATGATGATTGTGGTAGCATGAGAGAATATTTATACCAACCAGTACAGAATACATGGTCAGATAAGACTGCCACATTCAGACTACCCCCCCCCATCTATGAAGTGACCTGCAGGGAGGCAATCCAGGGCAGATGCAGAGGCCTAGGCTTTTAGGTGTCCTGCAACAACCAAGCAGGGGGCTGGAGCAATAGCACAGCAGGTAGGGCATTTGCCTTGCATGTGGCCGACCTGGGTTCGATCCCTGGCATCCCATATGGTCTCACAAGCACCACCAGAAGTAATTGATGAGTGCAGAACCAGGAGTAACCCCTGAGCATTGCCGGGTGTGACCCAAAAAGCTAAATAAATAAATAAATAAATAAATAAATAAATAACAAATACCAAGCAGGCCTAATTGGATTAATATCTCTTTCTACAGGAAAATAAGCTTTATCAGAAATTATATTCTTGGGGATGGACATGTGGTTCAGTGGTAGATTACCTGCCTTGCATGTGTGAGGTCCTAGGTTCAATCCCTGATACTGAAAAAAAAAAAAAAAAAAAAAAAAAGAAAGAAATTATACCCAAATTGTTTGTCATTTCAAATTATTAAGTATAGTATCATGAAAATCTATATAGGGTCAAAGAGGTGGCTCAAAAGTATAGTACAAGCTTTGCTGTAGGGGTCCTAGGCGTCTATCCCTAGCACCACATGGTCCTCCCAAGCACTGCAAAAAAGCAACCCCTGAGCATCATTGGGTGTGGCTCCCAAATTAAATATATATGCATATATATTTAAATACATATTTAAAATATTTCCTACTCATTACAAGTCCTTCCAAAATTAAAAACATTGTCTTTTATATCTATTATGCATATATGTATATATATGTATATATATATATATATACATATATATATAATACATTCACACATATGTAACAGAATATTGGGAAAGAGTGCTTTGTGAATTATCTTTTATACACGTACAAAAACTGCTTTCAACAATTCCTTGGCTCTATTGGTTGACAACCTAGTCAGTAAACCTTAAGAATAAGTCAGTAACAGATATAGAATGACTGCATTCATTAATACGACATAAATAGATACCAGTGTTTTACTAAATGTGGGAAATGGTAATGGCAGAATAAAACTCACCATTGAATATACACAAAGAGACTTAAGTGATAAACTCTAAATATCTGCAGGGCTAGCCACAATGTGTAAAATAAGAGGGAGAGAGATGCAGAGACAGAGAGAGAGAAAGAGAGGAAACGGGGCTACCTGCTGAAAGCAGGAAACGAGGCTGCTTGGGGGTGGGTCGGAGGGGTGGGATACATTGGTGGTGGAAATGGGGCACTGGTGGAGGGATGGGTGCTGGAATACTGTATTACCAAGAACCAATTATGAACACCTTTGTAATTGTATGTCTCACGGTGGTATAATAAAAAAATTTTTAAAAATAAATAAATAAAATAATAAGAAATAAATGTCAAAAAAAGAATAAGTCAGTAAGAATATAGTTAAGTTCATATTTCTTGAAATATAATTTTCTATATTAGAGATATCATTTCATTCTTTTATGATTACACAATTGTACCAACAATTATTGAAAAGTTGATATTTTTTTCCCCTCTGCTCCAAATGAGCTTTGTTCCTGGCCCCTAAATATTTCTAACAGTATTTTGTAAAGATAATGATTTTTTTTTATTATAAGAAGGCAGGGGGCCAGAGACATACCTCAATGTGCATGAAGGAGGCCCAGATTTAGTTCCCAGTACTGCACAGACCCTTGAGCACCACCAGAAATGGTCCCTGAGCACTGAGCCAGGAGTAGCCTCTAAGTACTGCAGGATGTGGGGGTGGGATGAAAAAAAGAAGAGTGTATACAAAAATATTAACATCAGCAAATTAGGACTGGAGAGATCATACCATGGGTAGGATACTTGCTTAACACACATCCAACCTGGGTTTGATCCTGGGTACCACATATGGTCCCCCAGGCCCTACCATGAGTGATCCCTGAGTGCTAAGCCAGAAGTAAGCCCTGAGCACCTCTGGGTGTGTCCCTAGCCCCCCTCTCCCCAGAAAATCAGGAAGTTAGCAGTGATTTAGTTCTATTTCCTAATCTGTTTATTCTATTCCCTAATCTGTTTAGTTCTATTCCCTTATTTAAATTCTATCAGTTCTTTTACAAATGTCTCTCTGAAACAAGAGGGCCAGTTCAATGTATTAAATGCATGCTTTGTATGAAGGAAACCCAGGTTCAATCCCTAGTACCACATAATTCCCTGAGTAACACTAGAAACAACAACCAAGCAGAGAGCCAGGATTGATCCCTGGTCACCACTGGAGTGCGGCCAAAAACAAATAAACAAACAAAATAACCACAAAGTACCTTTTTCCTGGTTCATGCAAAATCACATGTAGCACTTAGTTTACATACTTCCTTATTCTTCTCTGATGTGGAAGAATTTTTTCAGTGTTTCTTTTGTTATTTTTTTTAGAAACTCAGGTCAGTTTTTAATATAATGTCTTTGATTTAAGTTTTTCTGATATTTCCTTATAGGTTATGTCTTTGAGGCATAAAAAACATCATTGTCAGGGGCTGGGAAAATAGCTCAGAGGACTGGTGTGCGTGACGCATCCTTCAAATGTTAGAGATCTAGGGTAGCATTGATGATAACCCCAAGTACCATCAGGTGTGGGTCTAGTTGCTCTAAGCACTGCTAGGCCAAGGGGCATTGACTACCTCTGGGAAAGTGGCCCTAGGACCTCTGAGAACTGCTTTTTTTTTTTTTTTTGGATCAAACCCGGCAATGCTGAGGGGTTACTCCTGGATCTTCGCTCAGAAATTACTCCTGGCAGTGCTCGGGAGGACCATATGGGATGCGGGGATTGAACCCTGGGTCAGCGGCAGCAAGGCAAGCGCCCTACCCGCTGTACTATCGCTCTGGCCCCTGAGCACTGCTTGAAATAACTTTTTAACCCAAGCCCCACTTCCCCAACCCTGCTAAAATGATATAGGTATGCTGTTCCAGGAAGAAAATAACATCTATTTTTTAACCTTTGCTGATCTTGGTTAATTCTGATCACTTGGTTAAGGTGGGTTCTAGAAGGTCTTAAGGATAAAGTTATCTATTCTCCCATTTTGATGTGTTTGGGGGATTATTTTTGTTGTTGTTTGTGGCCACACTCAGCTGTGCTCAGGGTTTACTCCTTGTTCTGTACTCAGGGAAAACTCCTGGAAGGCTTGAAGGACCATATTGAGTGCTAAGAATCATACCTAGGTTGGTCTCATCAGGGCAAGAACCTTATCTGCTGTACTATCTCTCCAGCCCATTTTGGTGATATTTTGATGTAATTTTAAGCTGACACTATTTCTTCAATTGCTATTTTCTGATTTTTAGTAGTACATAAATTTAGTTGATCATAGCACATTACCCTTGTATTCAACAACCTTGTTAGACTTTAACTTCTTTTTGCAATGCATTGGGCTTGGCTTTATTTTATTTATTAAGTTTTTTTTTTTTGAGACGTGGGGATTTTTTTGGTAGGCCACAGCTCGATGTGCTAAGGGGCTTACTCCTGATGCCAGGGATTGAACTCAGGTTAGCTCCAAGGACTATCTTCATCCTCTTTTCGCAATTTTTTAACTCTAAATTCTAAAAAAGAAGAGATTAAAAATGGAAATTGCAGGTTAAATATCTAGACTTAATGATTATACTTAACAATTGTATACCAGACTTAATGCCCAACCTAATTATAGGTTCAATACCTCCTCAAAATATTAAAGCATTGAATCTGAACTTTTCTGATCAGCACCTGTGACACAATCTGTACTAAGACCCTCTAGCCTTCACCAGAGGTAAAGCGTTTGTTGTTTTGTTTTAGAGCCACACCCAGCAGTGTTTACGGCTTAATCCTAGCTGTGTCCTTTGCCAACAACGCAAACTCTTACCTCTCTGGCCTTGGGAAGCTATATTTATTTTTAAGTTTTTATTTCTATTGCTAATAATCTTTTTGTTTTCTTTTTTGGTCACACCCAGTGATGCTTAGGGGTTACTCCTGGCTCTGCACTCAGGAATTACTCCTGGTAGTGTTCATGGGACCATATTGGAAGCTGGGGATTGAACCCAGGTGAGCCTCGTGTAAGACAAACACCCTACATGCTGTACTATCGCTCCAGCCCCTCTATTGCTAATAAGCTTGCCCCACCCACTTTCTTACCTAAAAACCTTCCAGTGTGAGGAAACTTGTATGACTTTCATTCTACTTGCTAGATGGCATGCACATTTGTGAATCATTTATTAAAGTCATTTAGATCTCAAATGGCTTGGTTCTGCACAAGATTTCTCTAAGTTTTGCTAAGTAATAATTCAAGAGTAAATATAAAGATCTTATTGGCTTTATTAAACAATTTACTAATCCCCAGCACATCAGCTTTAGGTAGCAGAAGTGTGCTCAAAGAGTTGTAGAAAATGAAAGGATTTTGGAGCCAGAAGAGGCTAGGAGGAGGTTACGGGCAAAAATAGCAAAAAAAAGAATAATCAATGTTTCATGTTTGTTCTTCTAGGGAATGAGGGAGAAAAGCAGGAAAAGAAAGATCATTTCAGACAGGCCTTCTTTATTTATTTTTTTTCTTTTTTGGGTCACACCCGGCAATGCTCCTGGCTCTGCACTCAGGAATTACTCCTGGAGGTGCTTGAGGGACCATACAGGATGCAGGGGATCGAACCCAGGCCGGCACAGGCCGGCTGCGTGCAAGGCAAACGCCCTACCCGCTGGGCTATCGCTCCGGCCCCCAGGCCTTCTTTTCTTAAGGGAGTAGGGGGAGGGTGACAGGGTTAGGGGCTCCCATGTAAATTACCTCACAAACAGACTCACCAGGAAATTTCAGGTCGATTGGCTTAAAATTCCACTTTTGAGAGATTGATTTTGGTATAATGATTGCAATTTTGACCCTTCCTTCCTTCCTCCCTCCCTCCCTCCCTCCCTCCTTCCTTCCTTCCTTCCTTCCCTCCCTCCCTCCCTCCCCTATTTATTGGTCTTGAGTTATTCTATTGTATCTATCTATCTATCTATCTATCTATCTATCTATCTATCTATCTATCTATCTATCTATCTATCTATCTATCTATCTATCTATCTATCTATCTATCTATCTATCTATCTATCTATCTATCTATCTATTTGCTTTTTGGGTCACATCCGGCAATGCTCAGGGGTTTCTCCTGGCTCTGCACTCAGGGAATTACTCCTGGCGGTGCTCAGGGGACCATATGGGATGCCGGGATTGAACCCGGGCCGGTATGGGCTGCTTACGTGCAAGGCAAACGCCCTACCCACTGGGCTATCACTCCAGCCCTAGCTTTGAGTTATTTTAAAGGTTTCTTCACTCACATCTGTGATGCCGAGGTTGAGGAAGTTCCAACAGGGGGCTCCTCAAATATCTTCTCTGACTCTGGGCAGTATCTCCGAAGAAGAGAATAAAGAAGAAAAAATATATATGCATTTTGTTGTGCTGGAAATGTCTATTCTGCCCAAACCTAATGGAGTGCTGAGATGAGCACGACTCTTCGTGATAAGAAAGATGTAGTCATGAAACTAAAAAGCTTCTGCACCTCAAAAGGTGAAATCCTCCCTTCTTTCAGAGTCACCATGGACACATGCTTGCTGTAGGTTCTGTAGAATTGTCTTGTGAGGTGAACACTGCTGTGCCCCTTGTTTCTGCCAAACATGTGGACTGAGCCCTCTAAGGATTTTGCACCCAGTGAACAAACTGAACACTTGATATGTCCTAGGCACTGCAAAGCATAGACAGAAATAGTTCACTGCTTGGATACTTAAGAAGCAAATGGTTTTCTTTGAGGGATCAGTGCTCATGGTGGTCAATTCTAGCAATCCCTCAGCCCTGGGGGATTCGGCCTGATAGTTGGATGTTTCAGTCTACTCTGTGCTCAGGACCCAATGAGTCCATATGTTGGTAAGGGTTAAACTCCTGTCTTACACATCCAATTACAGTGTCCCACCCCTTTGAGTCATATCAACAGCCCATCAACTGATGTAATAGTAGAATAGTATTTTTTAATCAACATAAAAGTGAAAAAAGAAATTGTACAAGTAAATACTAGGTGATTTCTTTAGGCTAGACAGTTTCTGACGAGGGGGAAGTCCGGATGTGGAAAATGGAGGCCCTCATGGAGTGGGGGTCACCTAGCTTGTTGCACGGCCCTCATCATAACTCCACCCAGCAGACCAGCCTATCACAGCCCAGCTTGCACGGCCGCGCAGTTCATTAATAAATGCTGGATTAGAGATGAGTATGCTTCCCACATGGCAGAGCCTGGCAAGCTACCCGTGTCATATTTGATATGCCAAATACCAGTAACAATTATAGACCTTATTCCCATGACCTGATGGAATGGTTTGAGGCTCTTTATGTTCTGGAGCAAGCTGGTGCCCTTGGGCTCTACTTGCATGAGACAGGACATATGGAGATGTTACTGGTGCCCACTCGAGCAAATCGATGATGAAAGGGAAGACAGTGATACAGTGATGCCTCAAAAGAAACAGTGACCATAATACAAAGATAGTCCACAGAATGGGGAAGAATATTCACCCAATACCCATCTGATAAGTGGCTAATATCCAGGATATATCAGGTACTCAGCAGAGTTTGGCAAGCTACCCGTGTCATATTTGATATGCCAAATACCAGTAACAGTTATAGACCTCATTCCCATGACCTGATGAAATGGTTTGAGGCTCTTTATGTTCCTGGAGCGAACAGATGCCCTTGGGCTACACTAGCATGTGACAGGATGTATGGAGATGTTACTGGTGTCCGCTGGAGCAAATCAATGAACAACGGGAAGACAAGTGATACAAGTGAAGTGATATCAGGCACCAGTAGAACTTGACAAGAAGAAAACAGCCAACCCAACCAAAAAATGGGGAGAAGAAATAAACAGAAACTTTGACAAGGAAGAAAGTTGAATGGCCAAAAGACAAGAAAAAATGCTCATCATAACTAATCATCAGAGGGATGCAAATCAAAACAACAATGAGATATCATCTCAAACCGCAGAGACTGGCACATATCCAAAAGAGCAAGGACAACAAATGCTGGCATGGATGTGGGGAGAAAAGGGACTCTCACCATTGTTGGTGGGAATGTCAACTGGTACAACCTTTTTGGAAAACAATATGGACATTCCTCCAAAGACAAGAAATTGAGCTCCCGTTTGACCCAGCCATACCACTCCTGGGAATATACCCTGGGAAGCCAAAAACACAAGAAGAAACACCATCTGCACTTTTCAACACTATTTGCAATTGTCAGAATCTGGAAACAACCAGAGTACCCAAGAACTGATGACTGGATAAAGAAACTTTGGTACATCTACACAATGGAATACTATGCAGCTGTTAGGAAAAATAAAATCATAAAATTTGCCTATAAATGGATGGACATGGAAAGGATCATGTTGAGTGAAATAAGCCAGAAGGAAAAAAGACGATATATAATGACCACACTTACACACTTATTTGCAATATATATATGTATATATATACATATATATATACAATATATATGGAGGGATGGGTGATACAGTGTATATATATATATATATGATATATAGTATGATACCAATATCCAAGGTCAGGCTAAACATAGATCAGGGAGGTCTTGTCAAGGTGGAATCTACCACAAACGTGTAGTCAGAGGTTAGGTAAGACAGAGAAGGGAAGAGTGTGCTAATAATTGTCGAAAGTGATAATACCAGTCTAGAACTGAGCATTGAATACAGGCAAAAAGATACACATGATAACCTCTAAATGTATATATTGCAATCCACAGTGTGTAAGAGAAAGGAGAGAGAGAGAGAGAGAGAGAGAGTCAGAGACAGAGAGAGACAGAGAGAGACAGGGGTGGAGTGATAGTTCAGCGGGTAGGGTGTTAGCCTTGTCTGGGGGTCCCCCAGGTTCAATGGGCCCCTGAGCACCACCAGGAGTAATTCCTGAGTGCAGAGCCAGGAGTAACCCCTGAGCATTGCCGAGTGTGACCCCCCCACCAAAAAAAAAAAGAAAGAGAAAGAGAGAAAAAGAGATAAAGAACCTGCCATAGAGGCAGGCTAGGGGAGAGAAGAGGGGATAGGGGACATTGATGGTGGGAAATGGGCACTGGTGGAGGGATGGGTGCTAGAACACTGTATGACTGAAACCCAAACATGAACATCTTTGCAATTGTGTATTTCACGGTGGCATAATAAAATATTTTTAAAATAATAAAAATAAAAAGGATGGGGCTGGAGCAATAGCCCGGTGGGTAGGGTGTTTGCCTTGCACTTGGCCAGCCCATGTCTGCCAGGGTTTGATCCCGGCATCCCATATGGTCGCCCAAGCACCGCCAGGAGTAATTCCTGAGTGCAGAGCCAGGAGAAACCCCTGAGCATTGCTGGGTGTGACCCAAAAAGCTAATAATAATAATAATAATAATAATAATAATAATAATAATAATAATAAAGAAAGATGTAGTCCAAATTTGTGGGGAAAGTCTCAAAAGCCTTTCATTAAGTCTGAATTTGCCTACATTGCATTTAAGAGCTGCTAGAAGTAGGCTCATGAGAGAACCCTGTAACTGTATCTTATATCTATCTGGGTACCTCTTAGAAAAGAGATTCAAATTGGGATAAAGATATAGCATATAGCCCAAGTGGTACAGCACATACCTGGAATTACTGGGTTTGAACCTGGGTAACCTAGGTGTGGCTCTCACAACAACTTTTTTGGAGAGAGAAACAGGGGGAAGACCCTTGCCTTGCAAACACCCACCTGAGTTTGATTCCCAGCATCGTATATTGTCTCCCTGAGCACTGCCAGGAGTGACCCAGGGCACAGAGTCAGGAATATGCCCTGAGCACTGCTGTGTATGGACTAAAAATCAAACAGAAAGAGATTTTTTTTTTTAAAAAATGGGGCCCCAAAATATTTAAGGGGCTGGAGTATATTACACCAGGTAAGGAGCTTGCCTTGCACATAGCCAATGCACTCAGTCCTTGGCATTCCATACAGTTTCCCAAGCCCTGCCAAGAGTGATCCCTGAGATCAGAATCAAGAATAAGCCCTGAACATTTCCAAGTATGACACCCCATCCCCCAAAACAAACAAACAAAAAAAGCCCTGGTCCTTCATCTCTTACCTACAGTCACCTCTATCTGAGTTGGTAAAACTAAATATTCATTCTCTTTTATAGTTAACTATCAATATTGGAAATGTTTAGTAAGCTGAGATTGTTAAAAGTTAGTCAGATGTCTTTTGATGAAACTTGTGAAGATACTCAACCCTTAAGAGAAAGCTATAGATAGTTTCCAGGCCTGGGTCCTCAGCATGGCTGTGAATAATTTGTTTTGTGGGTCATTTTTTATTTTTTTGGGTCACACCCGGTGATGCTCAGGGGTTACTCCTGGCTCTTTGCTCAGGAATTACTCCTAGCGGTGCTCGAGGGACCATAGGGGACGCTGGTGATTGAACCTAGGTCTGCTGCGTGCAAGGCAAACTCCCTACCCGCCGTGCTATCGCTCTGGCCCTGTTTTTTTGGGTCATACCCAGAAAAGCTCCTGACAGTTCTCAGGGGACCATATGGGATGCCAGGGATTGATTCTGGGTTGGTCACATGCAAGGCAAGTACCCTTCCCACTGTATCATAGCTCCAGCCCCAGAATAATTCTTTAATAAGGCTTTCCGAGAATGTGGAAAGATAGATCTACAACTGAATCTCAGCAAAACTATGCTCATGAAAAATGAACTAGTTCCAGAGGCCCCATTCACTCTCAATGGAACAAGCATCTCTGAATGCAGTAGTTATGTGTATCTAGGTCGAGAAGTCAACATGATGAATGACCTAAAACCTGAGCTGTACAGGAGGAAGAGAGCGGCATGTAATGCCTTCAAAAGCTATCGAAGAAATAGCTAAAAAAGACAAAGAACCTCCAGCTCCGGGCACATCTCTTCAACTCCACCGTTCTCCCTGCATTAACATACACCTCAGAGACCTGGGCCCTACAAAAGCAGGATGAGAATGCTATTCGGGTCTTCCAAAGATGAATCAAAGAGCTATGCTTGAAATATCACGCCTCACTCAAGTGAAAGAAGGAATCCGGAGCTCCGACCGCCGTTGCTGTTCCAGAGTCAGGGACGCTGTCTCATTTGCCTGCCAAAGCATCGAAAATCAGATGGGCTGGACATGTAATGCGATTTGGAGACAACCGCTGGCCTAGATCTGTTACCGACTGGATCCCACGGGATGTCAAAAGATCACGTGGCCACCCACCTACAAGACGGTCAGACTTCTTCGCCAAGACCCTGAAGGAACGGTTTGAGGCTCTTTGTATTCCTGAATCAACCAGATGCCATTGGGCTACACTAGCACATGATAGGGTCAAATGGAAATATTACTGGTGCACACTCGAGCAAATCGACGAATAACGGGATGTCAAGTGATCAAGTGATCAAGGCTTTAATTTGTAGTGGTGGTTATTTCAGTCAGAAAGAGTAGGATACA
>JAJIBD010017480.1:0-10412 GCA_021461705.1 Cryptotis parvus
GAATTCAGGGCTTATTCCTGGCTCTACTCTCAGGGATCACTCTTGGTGGAACATTACGGAGCGCCAGGATTGACCCTGGGTTGACTGTATTCAAGGCCAGTATTAGACTGTCTCTCTGACCCCTGTCCTAAATTTTTGATGGCCCTCTGCTTCCCGGGATAACTCCCAGATGTGTCATCTTGGTATAAAGGTTGTTTTGAACCAATGGCAGTAAGTTGGTTCAAAACAACCAGCTAACTGGCAGGCAGTTAGTTGCTCAGGCAGGCCGTACATTTCCCTTCAGGGAGAGGAGACTGTGTGCTGCATTAACCTTACTGAACAACCTGTATTTACCAAGCCGTTGCTGGTAACCTGCCCCTGCACACTTTTCCTTGTTGAGCTGCTTCTCTGCTCTGTAAATACCTCACAGATAAAGGTAGTGTCAGATTTTAACCACTGTTTTGAGCAACTCATTATTACTAAGTTCTCCTGCAGCAGTTTTTCCCCCCCACTTGCTTGGTGACTCTTAGTGGTTTGATTTGTGTATCTCGTCACTGAATTTGAGAGGATAGATGGGAGAGGCCCTGCACCCTTCCAGCACAACATGCTTCATCTTTATTCTGAGTAATTCAGCATTCACCACCCTTGCCTCCCAATCCCCTATTTTATGATTGAAACAACATGGGAAAGAAGGAGGACATAGTTTATCTGAAGGAAGCTTTTTATTTTTTAAAGATATTTCTCTTAAATAGCTAAATACTTTTGCCCCTCAAGGTGTTGCAGGTATGGCTGCAGTGCCCAGCTGCGACAGCAGGTGGCAGACAGGAGACAGGCTTGTCTACACCCAGGGCTCTGCTCCGTGGGCCCTGGATGGTTTATGATCTGTCGTAGAAAAAGACTGGGCCCCTGGATGAACCCAGAGCCACGGCAGAGCCTGTCAAGCTACCTGTGGTGTATTCAATATGCCAAAAACAGTAACAATAATGGACCTCATTCCCAACAAATGGAGACGTTACTGGTGCTCACTCCAGCAAATCATTGAACCATGGGAAGGCAAGTGACAAGCTAAACACTAGTATCTTGTCATGTCCTATTGTGTACACTGTGATAAAATAGTAAGCGGCAGGATTTTTGTTAAGTAAACCTTTTTCTTTTACTTTTTTCTTTTTCTTTTTTTTTTTTTTTTTTTTTTTTTTTTTTTTTGGGTCATACCCAGCAATGCTCAGGGGTTACTCCTGGCTCTTCGCTCAGGAATTATTCTTGGTGGTGCTTGGGGACCATATGGGATGCCAGGAATTGAACCCAGGTCGGCCACATGCAAGGCAAATGCTCTACCCGCTGTGCTGTGCTGTTGCTCCGCCCCCTGTTAAGTAAACACCCTGGTTTCTTATAAATTAAACAAATCTCATCTTCCATCTAACATCTATAAAATTTTATAAAAGTATGATTTCAGAAATGTTGGAAATGACAACGCCAGACTAGATTTGAGCACTAAATGTAGGCAAAGAGATATACATGATAACTCCTAACTGTATTGCAAGCCACAGTGTGTAAGGGGGAGGAGAAAGGGAGAGGAAGAAAGAGAAAGAGAGAGAGGAGGGAGAAAGAGAGAGAGTACTGAGGGTAAGGTCCCTGTTTTTGCTTTTATTATTTATTTACTTATCTATTTATTTATTTATTTATTTATTTATTTATTTATTTATTTATTTATTTTGATATTTGGGCCACAGTGATGGTTAGAATTTACTCCTAACTCTGCTTAGGGGACCATATTGGATTCCAAGGATTGAACCTGGGTCACTTGATATCTGCTTGGCTCTAGCTCCAGCCTTGCCTTACAGGAGGCAGCCTAGTTTGATCCTTTAGTACTCCAAGTAATCCCCTGAGTACTGCTGGGTGTGGCCCAGTGTATCCCCTCAAATAGATACTTTTCCTAAAGCAGTTTGAGTAATATTTATTTATTGTTATAATCTGGGGGGTGATGGCAGGGATCTTTCACAGTAGGGTGGTAATTTGGTTTTAAAACCATATTTTCTGGAGGGCCAGAGAGATAGTGTAGTGCAGCCGTAAGCCTTGGCCTTGTATGTGGTGTCTCATGGTCTCTCAAGCCCTGCCACAAATCATCCCGAGCACAGCCAGGAATAAATCCTGAGTACTAAACCAACCGGGCATAGCCCAGAAACCAGAATCAACCCCCTTTTTTTGGTCTCAGGAAGAATGCACGCTCTCCTTTAGGGTCAGAGATATTTCAGAGGACTGAACTGGAGGCTGAGGTGTGACTGGTCCCTGATGTTTCTTATGTTTCCCTGAGCACTGCTAGGAGTTATTTCCCAGCAAATGATCCAGGAGTAAATTTCATTCATTGCAGGGGGTGGCTAAAAAAAAAAGATTTTTTTTAAGCAAAATTCTGAGTTACTTATTTGAGGGCAATGTAGTAGTTAACTAATTAGTTACTACTAATTGTAATTACTGCCTAGGTCAGTCCTGAGGCCTCTGCCTTGAATTGCTTCATATTTTTGGATTCCTGCAGGAATAATGCTAAAATGAAAAGGTGAGGGCTGGAGTGATAGCCCAGCCGGTAGGGCGTTTGCCTTGCACGCGGCCGCCCATGCCGGCTGGGTTCGATCCCCAGTATCCCATATGGTCCCCGAGCACCGCCAGGAGAAATTCCTGAGTGCAGAGCCAGGGAGTAACCCCTGAGCATTGCTGGGTGTGACCAAAAAGCAAAAAAATAAAATAAAATGAAAAGGTGAACCAAATGTTTTGACTTTTTAGAGCTCCTTTTCTTTTTGTTTTTCTCTGTTAGACATTAAAACTCAGGACTCTCATGGGAAAAGAATGGTTAAGAGTCAGGTCAAGTTTCAGCAAGATATTTTTTATTCACTTTAGTAGTCATACGCATATCCTGCCTTTTCAAAAGTAATTAAGGTGGCACTTCTTCTGTTTTCAAGACTTAAGATTTACTTATGAATACGCTGATAAGTCTTTGGTAGAAATGAACCTGGTTTTAAATGACATGTCATTATTGCAACAATGCTAGATTGTACTCAAGGGGCTTGTGACCCTTTAGGATTCGAATATGTTGGTCATAAGTTCTTGTCCTTTGATGTTAGAATCAATTTTTGGCATCAGCCAAATGTAATTAAGTGCCAAGTCTGGTGAATAAACTGGATAGGCAGTCTAGGTTGTTAGAGCTTTTGGTTTATTATTTTTTGACTCACAGACTTAAGTGCCAGAATGGGTTCAGGGTGATGAAAGGAGTTTCTAAGGCACAGTTAACTCTTTATTATATCCAGCAGACATGAACAATGAATCCAGTTGACTTGGTCTTTGTGGGTGTTCTTGCTTTTAGCAATGAAGCTGAGATAAAATAAACTTTACCATTGTCTTCACTTACGGTTTTTATGTAGCTCTTTTCTTGAGTTTGAGCAGCAGCAAATTCCATATTTTACTGTATCAGTATTCTCAATGTTATTTTCTTGAATTTTGGGGTCACACTCAACAGTAAGAACTTAACTCCTGTCTCTGTGCTCAGGGATCACTTAGAGATCACTCTGAGCCTCTATCTGAGCCAGATGCTTGTGCTGATCTGGTTTTGCGGCATTCAAGTTAAGCACATTTCCCAATGTATATTCTCTTTGGCCCTCAAAATACTATGTTGCTAAAGTTACCAGTATAGAAAGAAAGAACCTGCCATGGAGGTGGGTTGGGGAGGGAGGGAGGGAACTGGGGACGTTGGTGGTAGGAGATGGGCACTGGTGGAGGGATGGGTGCTGGAACACTGTGTGACCAAAACCCAAATATGAACATCTTTGTAATTGTATATCTTACGGTGGTATAGTAAAATAAAGTTACCAGTGTAAGCTGAGTGATAGTACAGCAGATGGCCAACCCAGGTTTGACCCACGGTATCCCATATGGTCCCCCAGGAGTAATTCCTGAGTGCAGAGCCAGTTGTAACTCCTCAGCATTTCCGGGTGTGACCCAAAAAGAAAACAAAACAAAAAAAAAAAAGGAAAAATGCTACCAGTGTAAGATCTCAAAGTGAAATCTTAGTTTCTAAGTGTTCTAAGTGTTCTTAATAACTTTGTGAAACAGATACACACAACTTTATGTGTATTTGTTTCCTTTCCATCATGCTGCACCTTTTATTGTGTTTTTCCTGTGTATAATTGGATGAATGAAATCATTACTTTTAAGCAAATTTATTATACCACAGTGAGATACACAATTACAAAGCTGTTCATGATTGGGTTTCAGTCATACAGTGTTCCAGCACCCATCCCTCCACCAGTGCACATTTCCCACCACTAGTGTCCCTGATTCCCTTCCCTTCCTCCAGCCTGCCTCTATAGCAGGCTCTTTCCCCTACTCTCTCTCCCTCCCTCCCTCCCTCTCTCTCTTTCTCTTTCTTTTCCTTTCTCCCCCCACACACACACACACATTGTGGCTTGCAATACATACAGTTAGGAGTTATCATGTATATCTCTTTGCCTACATATAGTGCTCAATTCTAGTCTGGCGTTATCATTTCCAACATTTCTGAAATCATTCTTTTATAAAATTGTATAGATGTTAGATGGAAGCTGAGATTTGTTTAATTTATAAGAAACCAGGTGCGGAGGCTCCCAAAGCAGTGCTCAGTGGACTCTGAGAACACTCTTCATTGAGATCCTTGGGCTGGATGGTAGTCATGTTTGGGACAAGAATGGGGTGCTGCTCAGCCCCTGTTGTGCTGGAGACCGGTCCAGGACCATCCAGTGGGTGAGTCTCTCCTCAGCATCTGTTCTCCTGGGAGAGATCCAGTGTGGGTTTGCATAGGTGGTCAGGCGCCTTGCTCCTGCCAGCCACTCAGACACTGGTTTGTACCCTGCTGTTTCTGTCCCAGTTCCGGTATTGCTATGAATGGTGATTATAGGGCCACAAGATTCGGATGGTGGTGTAAATCTCCAGAATATCTAGCCCCAGGATTAAGTTCTGCACCTTAGAAACATTTATATATATAAAAATATAATATTAATAGTACAAGCATAATTTATACATACATACATATATATATATATATATATATATATATTTATCTTCCAGTATTATCTAAGACTCTTGTCCTGGCGGCCGCACGAGTAGTCTTAGATAATACTAGAAGCTAGGACTGGGTCCTTCCCAGGATCTTCCACATTTATACACTGTACACAGTTCTAGGCAGGTTCTAGCTGTGGCCTGTCATCCCAGTGAGCCTAGCCAGAAGCCAGAGTAACCCCTACACCATGAGGTCAGTTATTCTCAACATCCAGACTCCACAGCTCCTCAGAGCTCCACTCCAAGGGAAAAGTCAATCTCTCCCCATTGGAAGTCATCAGTAAATGCACCGAGATGAGATCCTACTACTGAAAGTGTACCACCTATATGATAGAGCCTGGCAAGCTACCTGTGTCGCACTTGATATGCCAAAACCCAGTAACAATTATAGACCACATTCCCATGACCTGAAGGGAATGATTTGAGGCTCTTTGTGTTCCTGCAGTGAGCAGATGCCCTTGGGCTACACTTGCTCTTGATAGGACATAAGGAACTGTTACTGGTTCCCACTGAGCAAATAGATGAACAATGGGAAGACAAGTGATATATTTTACAGATATATATATTTTACAAATATATTATAATATATTTGTAATATTTGTATATTATATATTTCATATATCTATATAAATGTATGTTTATATTGGTGGGCTGGAGCAGTAGTACAGTGGGTAGGGTATTTGCCTTGCATGTAGCTGATACTAGTTTGATGCCTGGCAACCCCATATAGATATCAAGCCTGCCAGGAGTGATCCCTGAGCATGGCCAGGTGTGGCCGAAAAGACCCCCAAAAAAGAAAGAAGGAAATCTGTTCCGGATTGTAGGTGGCTACCACACGTCTGAGTGTGTTCATCCCCCTGCTGTCAGAGCTTGGTGGGTCTGAGCTGGAGGTGGGTTTCTTGGCTAGCGATTCAGATGTTGGTGTGGATTTGTTTTGCTCCTGGGAGGAGGTAAGCTCAGGTTTTCTCTCTTTGCTCATGTTGGCACTAAGCAGCTCTAGTTGCATGCTTGTTGCCATGTGTGGGGTTATTCTTGTGCTGGAGTTGGAATTCGCTCAGTATGTATAAGGCACGTGCCAGCGCTTCTGAATCATCCCCAGGCTCTGTAGACTGTTTTGAGCGGGTGTGGGTGGTTTGGGCCACACCTGGTGGGGGTGGGGGTGGTGCTAATCCCGACTGCACCTGTTTGGGTCACTCTTGGTGGTGCTTGGGGACCCATGTGGTTCTGGAATCCAACTGGGGTCACCCACATGCAGGGTAAATCCCTTAACCTCTGGCCTTCATTAATTTATTTTTACAGTTGCTAGTGTGGAAATCATTCAGATTTCTTTCATGATGAGTCAACTGTGAAACATTCTGTGAGATTACTGCTTTAATAATAAAAACAATATTAATTCCATGCATAAATATAACTACTTATGCCACTGAAAGAAATGAATGAGTTAAAGATGTATTATGAGAATGAGCGGCTCCGCAACAAAGGCATATGAAAGCTATCTTGTGTAGTGAAAGAGAAGGTGCTCCAGATAGAAAACAGGTGCATGGTTTATAGGTGTGAGTGGGCGCTAGAATGGCACTGAACTTTTTGACTGTGATTCTCCTGTATATTCGTGTATTGTGTCATAGCAGAACTGAACACTGAAAAGACATTACTGCATTACTGTACGCATACCTTAATGAAAATAAGGCAGAAACAATGTATATATTAATTTTCAAGTGCTTATTTTTTTTCTATTAATTTTTTTTGCGGATCTCACCTGGTGATTCTAAAGGGGTTATCCTGGCTCTTTGCTCAGGAATTACTCACGGCAGTGCTCAGGGAGACCATACGGGATGTTGGGGATTGAACCTGGGTTTGCCATGTGCAAGGCAAACGCCCTACCTGCTGTGCTATCGCTCCGGCCCCTCTATGAATTTTTTAAATTTGAGCGGGTTTTTGGGGCCACACTCAGAGGTACTCACAAGACTTTATTTTGGGGCCACATGTGGCTGTGCCCGTGGGTAGTACCTGGCAGTACTCAGGTGTGGTTCCAGGTACCATACCTGGACCTCTTGCATGCCAAGAATGTATTCATTGAACCATCCAGCTAAGGTTTTTTGGTTTTGTTTTGGCATGGGCACACCCACTGTACCCAGGATTACTCCTGATTCTTAAGGAGATACTGAGGAGTCCTCTACTCAAGGACTCCTGGCAGAGCTTGGGGAAGACCATGTGGATACCATGGGGCCTGATGAAAAAAAAGTGGGATTTTTCCCTTTCTGGTCTCATTTGTTTCTGCGACATCGTCATTCACTCTGCGAACATGTAGAGCTGACACATCTTGCATCACACCACAGGGTGCAGGCTGCAGCTATCTCTGGGCAGATTGTTTTTCACATGTGGCTCTGTTGCATACGGTGTTGGCCAGAGGAGTTGGACTGGGTCTAGCCTGTGCCCGGTGCAGGAAGTCCACAGGGTATTGTGGGATGTTATGGAGAAGGGCAACCTGGCCACAGAGGCTGAATTGGAATACTTCCCCAGTCCCTCAGGGCCTAGATTTCTGAAAGAGAGACCAGGTAGTTTGGTGTGACTGGTATGTCACTGTACAGAACAGTAACATAGACTTTAGTGTTTGACACATTTGCTCCTTCAGAACTTTGGATGTGTCACTTCATGACTTAGAAGCTTCCTCCCTCTACTGATCCATAAGGTGGACATGATCTCTAGGGGAGGGGGGTGTGGTGGCTACACCTGGTGCTCAGGGATTACCCGGCTCTGCTCAGGAATCACTTCTGATGGGCTCAGGGACTATATAGGCTGCCAAGGATTGACCCCAGTTTGACCTGCATGCAAAACAAGCACCCTACATGCTGTACTATTGCGCCAGCCTATCTTTTTTTTTTTTTTTTTTATTTCTTGCCTTTTTCTTTGCTTTTGGGTCACACTTGAGATGCTCCAGTTTCTTCAGGCTCAGTGATCACTGTGGGCTCTCTGCAGTGCTGGCTGGTGTTCTAATCTAGGTTCTCTGCATGGAAAGCTAGTGCGCCAACCTAGTGGCTTCTCTTTCTGGCCTCCATGTCCCTCCCTGGATTGATGTCCTGGAATGGTGCTCCAGAGATCCTGTGCTCAGCGTGGGAGCCCAGTCGGCGCCCTGTGGGCAGGACGGAGGGCCTGCTTTGCTTCCAACAGTTTTCTGCTTGGCTCTGGCACAGTTTTCAGTTATTCTTCTGTTTTGTGTCTATACTTGTGAGTATGTTTTAGTGATAATAAAATAGGGACTTATGTTTGTACTCTTTAACTCAAGGTATAGGACATCGCCAGTCCAAATAATAATCTCCCATTTTTTGCCTTCTAATCAGTGCTCAGGAGGCTGGGGGCCACTGTTGGCAGCACTTCACGAGCGGTGGGTGTGTGGTTCAGTGCTGCTTGGGTCCTCCATGGCTATATGGCATGATGTTTAGGAAGCAGCGGGCGCAGGGGCCTGTGCAGGCCATTATCTCCAGCCCTGTAAATCTCCCTGGCCTCCAAAATAACTCCATTGCCTCTTTCCACCCCACCTGACTTCCCTTTGCAATTGAGGCTCAAATTCAGACTTCACAAAAAGGAAAACAAGGTATTCATTGTATACACAGACCGAGAGCTATTACTGGGGATTAGTTGCTTACTTTGTATGTGGCTGCCCCTCCTTTGATCTCCCAAGCACCACTTCTCAGAGCAAAGTGCCAGGAATGAGCCCTGACCCTCCATCAGGTGTGCTTATCCCCAAAATAGCCAAATCAAAATAGAAAACAAGAAAAAAGATTCAGTGTATTTCAGATTAGATTGAAAAAAGTTTTTTCATTAAAATAGACACCACTTAGTGCCAGAGAGATTGTAGAACAAGTAGGATGCTTGCCTTGTACACTATACTATCTCTTGCCCCTGGACTCCACTTTTTTTATTTATTTATTCAGTTATTTATCCATTCATTCATTCATTCGTTCGTTCATTCATTCATTCATTCATTCATTCAGCCTTTTTGGGTCACACCCGGCAATGCTCAGGGGGCTACTCTTGGCTCAGCACTCAGGAATTACTCCTGGTGGTGCCTCGGGGACCATATGGGATGCCGGGATGGAACTCAGGCCGGTACAGGCCAGCCACGTGCAAGGCAAACACCCTACCCGCTGAGCTATCGTTTCGGCCCCTGGACTCCACTTTTTTTTTTTTTTTTTGCTTTTTGAGTCACACCCGGAGATGTTCAGGGGGTTACTCCTGGCTCTTTGCTCAGGAATTTCTCCTGGCAGTGCTCGGGAACCATATGGGACGCTAAGGGGTCGAACCGGGCCAGCACAGGCCGCCGCGCAAGGCAAATGCCTTACCGCTGGGCTGATCGCCTCCGGCCCCTGGACTCCACTTTTTAAAAAGCTGTTTCTTGCGCTGGAGCGATAGTACAGCAGATAAGGTTCTTGCCTTTTTTTTTTTTTTTCTTTTTTTGGGTTACACCTGGCAATGGTCAGGTGTTACTCTTGGCTCCTGCGCTCAGGAATTACTCCTGGCGGTGCTGAGGGACCATATGGGATGCCGGGAATCAAACCTGGGTCGGCTGTGTGCAAGGCAAACGCCCCTATCCGCCGGACTATCGCTCTGGCCCCCCTTGACTTGTATTTTGTTGACTTGAGTTCAGGAGTGATTCCCTGAGCACAGAGCCAGAATAAGCCCCTGAGCAGAGCTGGGAGTATTTCAAAGAATAAACAGAAAAGAAAAAAAGAAAGGAAGAAACCTTTGAAATTAAAAACAAGCAAACAAAAATCTCTGTTCTTGAACTTGATTTGTAGATAGTTATTTATAGTTGTGGTTCCATTTGTGGGAAGCAATTCCCAGATACTTGACTCCAGATTATTTAGTTTGTGCCCTTCTTTATATAGTCTTACAAATGGATCCTAATTCCTATATTTCAGACTTTTAGTTCTCTCTCTCTTTTTTTTTCCTCTTGGGTCACACCTGGCAGTGCTCAGGACTTCTGGCTCTGTGCTTTCTGTGCTTGGTTCATTCCTGGCAGCATCAGAGGACCATATGGGATGCAAGGGATCAGTCCCTGTTGGCCGTGTGTAGGACAAACTACCCTACCAGCTGTTCTGTCCCTCTGTCCCCAAGACCCCTATTTTGAGTTGCAAAGTTTTGAGGTGCTTAGACCTTTGCACAGCCCATACAGACTTGGCAGGATGGACGGGAGTTTTCAGGAAAACCCCACATGTCCTGAGGAATGCTGGCTCAGGCCCTAGCATCATATCTTTTGTGCACACATTCTAGCCACATGTGACTTTATTTATTTATTTTTTTGTGGGCTGCTCTGTTTGTAAATGCCTTTTCTTTTCAGTTTATCAATATATTAA
>JAJIBD010017489.1:0-12101 GCA_021461705.1 Cryptotis parvus
CTCCGACCATCAAGCCTGTCACCTACACTGTCGCCGCCCCTGCCACCACCTCCCAGCAGCCCGTGGTGCAGACCGTGCATGTAGTCCACCAGATCCCCACCGTGGCCGTCACCAGCGTGGGCGCCTTGGCCCCAGCCAGCACGTACGGTCGCCGGCAGGCTGTGGTCACTCAGGCAGCTGTGCTGGCCCCTCCCAAGGCAGAGCCACAGGAGAACGGAGAGCACAGAGAGGTGAAAGGTGAGCCACAGCACCTGGGCCCGCCAGACTCCCGGGCTCTCCGGTAACTGCTCTCTCCCTTGCAGGGAAAGTGGAGCCGATTCCCGCCATCAGCCACGCCACGCTGGGCCCCGCCAGCCGCATCATCCAGGCATCCCAGGCCAGCCCTGTGCAGACGGTCGCCATAGTCCAGCAGGCACCCCTGGGGGCAGCACCAGCTCCCCATAAAAACTGTCACCCAGAACGGGACGCACGTGGTGCCGGTCCCCAGCGCCCTCCACGGCCAGGTGAACAGTGGTGAGTAAGAGGGTGCCGGTGCCCAGCGCCCTCCACGGCCAGGTGAACAGTGGTGAGTAAGAGGGTGCGGCGCCCAGACCAAGGTCCCTGGGCTTTTCTTTTCATAAAGTTCTGCTTGCGGAACGTTGACGTCTCTGAAGTGTGGGAAACCTCGGGGTAGTAACTGGTTCCTGTAAGAGGGGGAGACGTCAGTGATCCTGACCCAGAAGCAGGCTGTGGGTCCGACACGCCCCCAACCCCTCTGTGCTCTTTGTCGAAGGCGCCTGAGGCTTGGGTCCGGGGGCCTCGCACACGCTGCTGACCCAGACCCCTGGCACCGACAGCAAAGCCAGGGAGCCACCCCGGGCCTCGCAAGCGCAGGCTCCTCCCATGGACCCAGTGAGGAGAGTATGCAGCTGGGCGGAGCCCGGGCTGTCTGAGATGCAGGTCAGGGTTGGCATGGCCCTTCCTGAGCCGCTGCCATGGGGGGCCTGCATGTCTCTCCCTGGAGCTGACTGATGCATGGGCAGGGGGCTTGACGTCACTTTCCTCTTCCCATGTTGGGGTCCTGCGGCCCCACTGGCGTTGAGCAGGGTCTGCCCCTTGTCTGGGCGGCGCGCTTCCTGTTCGCCCCTCTCGGAGCTGAATTGGCGCTCTCGCCTGCCCCATTGTAAACCACTGAACACACAGCTCGGTTTCCCACTGTTGGAAATACTTCTTTGGAAAACCAGCTTGCACGCCACTCTGCTTTTGTGGAGGAGCGGGTCCGGGCTTGCACCGCACTGTTTGGAGCTCAGGGCTTATTCCTGGATCATCTGTGATGCCCAGGCGTGGAACGGGGGTCAGCTGTGCGCAGAGCAAGCCCCCAGCTCCAGCCCTCTGGACCTACAGCCCTCTGGAATTGGGGCCAGATTTCTGGCCGCATAGTTGATTTACTTTGAGGAGGCTCACCTGGCTGTGCTCAGTGGGCTTAGGGTGCGCTCTAGGGTGCCCAGGATTGAACCCCGATTGGTCATATGCAAGATAGCGCCTTGCCTGCCTGCACTCGCTCTCCGGCACTCTGCTCTGTTCTTTTTTTCCTCTGGCTCTGCACTCAGGAATTACTCCTGGTGGTGCTTGGGGGACCATATGGGATGCCGGGATCGAACCCCGGACCCGGCATGGGGCCGGCCGTGTGCCAGGCAAATGCCCTCCCGCTGGGCTATCGCTCCAGCCCCACTCTGCTCTGTTCTTGAACTCATGTTTGAGCATCCTTTCACTGCTCAGCAGGACAGGCTCCCTGGCCTTTCTCCGGTGGCCCTACAGCCTCTGCACAAGCTTTCAAAGCTCGTAGACTTTTTTAAATCATCTTGAGATAGACCCTTCCAGATCCAGCTTCCCCTGCTGAAGGCAGTTTCCTCTGAGCCCCCGTGACAGCAGGGGGCCAGAACAGACCAGTGTGGCTACCACACGTGGGCCAGGCGGTGGGCAGGGACATATTCCCCATTTCTCTAGCCAGTTGGTGCTCTGGGAGATTTTCCTCGATAATATCGGCTCATCAGTAAATGCTCGAGATGAGAGGCGCTCTACAGGAGTGTCCCACCCACACGGCAGAGCCTGGCAAGCTACCAGTGTCGTATTTGACATGCCAAATCCCTGTCTCACTGTCTTCCCGTTCATCATCAATTGACTCGAGGCACCAGTAACATCTCCATATGACCTGTCTCATCAGTAGAGCCAAGGGCACCTGCTTGCTCCAGGACAGAAGAGCCTCAAACCATTATATTAGGTCATGGGAATGAGGTCTGTAATCACTCCCATGGCCTGATGGAATGGTTTGAGGCTCTTCGTGTTCCTGGAGCGAGCAGGTGCCCTGGCTCCACTAGCATGAGACAGGACGTATGGAGACGTTACTGGGGCGCGCTGAGCAGATGAGTGAACAGCGGGAAGACAGTGACAGGGACACAGATGAATAGGCTGCAGGCGGCAGAGGGAGCTGCCGGCACCTGCAGTGTTCTGGCCTCTGGAGCAGCGTCAAAGGGGTTGAGTGATTGATTGATTTTGCTCTTTGGGTCACACCTGGCGATGCTTAGGAGACCTTATGGAATGCCAGGGATGGAACCCGGTCGGCCCCAGTGCAAAGTAATGCCCTCCCGCCAGGCTATCGCTCTGGCTTAGTGTGGAGTTTTTCTGTTTTTTGTGTTTTTTTTTTTTTTTTTTGGGGGGTCACACCGGCAATACTCAGGGGTTACTCCTGGCTCTGCGCTCAGGAATTACTCCTGGCAGTGCTCGGGACCATATGGGATGCTGGGGATCAAACCCAGGCCAACATGGGCCGGCCGCGTGCAAGGCAAACGCCCTACCCGCTGGGCTATCGCTCCGGCCCCAGTTTTTTGTGTTTTGTCTTGGCATGGCTTCTGGGCCCGCGGGTGTCCAGCCAGTCGTGCGTGTTTAGGACTTCCCAGTTGCCCGAGCCACAGCAGTTCCGATACCAGGCTGGCCTTGAAAACTGCCTTTCTTTTTTCTTTCAGGTCACACCCAGCAATGCTCAGGGGTTACTCTCGCTCTGCACTCAGGAATCGCTCCTGGCGGTGCTCGGGGGACCTATGGGATGCCGGGGATTGAACTTGGGTTGGCCATGTGCAAGGCAAACACCTACCTGCTGAACTATCGCTCTGGCTCCAGATTGTAATATATTCTAGAACGTGATTGGTTCACTAGTTTGATGGACTGCGCGCCTTGGGGAGAGTCTGTCTCCTGTCTGCCACCTGCCAACGCAGCTGGGCACCAGCCATACCTGCAACACCTCGAGGGGCAGGTGGCCCCCAACTTGGTGGTTTTGATTTGGGGGGCCACACCTGTCTGTGTGCAGAATCACCCAGCCTCTGTGCTCAGGCCTCCCTCCTGACGCACTGGGGCTGGTCCCAGGGGCCTGAGGCTCCAGAAGCCCGTGGTCGCGCCACCCTCGCAGGGTGGATACGCTGTGCTCATCTACGCCTTTGGTTTCTGCCTCCTCTGAGGGTGCTGGTTGGGTTTGGGACCACACCCGCCATGCCAGAGGGTCACTCCTGCTGCTGCTGAGGGGGTGCCAGGGATTGAACCAGTGTCCGCTCCACTGTGTTCGCGCCCCAGCCCAATAAAGTTTAATAATAAGCTTTATCGAGAGGCCTGAGTGGTAGTACAGTGGCAAACAGTGGGTGTTTGCCTTGCACGCGGCCGACCGGGTTCGATCCCCGGCATCCCATATGGTTCCGCAGCACCGCCAGGAGCAATTCCTGAGTGCGGAGCCAGGAAGGAACCCTGAGCATGGCCGGGCGTGAGCCAGAAAGCAAAGAAAAGCTTCATGAGGAGGAACCGTGTAAGTGTTCATCTTGGCTGTAGCTTAGTCGCTTTCCTCGCACTGTGTTTGTCTGCGAGGGTTTCTGGGTGGCAGCCAGGCCCGGCCTCTTCTGGAAGTGTTTGGGGCCACCCACATGCTCTGTAAAAATAACCGAGTTTCTGGCTTTCCTCCGCTTCCCACTGGACTGGGCTTCTGCTGCCCGGGGCCGTGTGTCTGCGGGAGGGGCCTCACTGGGAGGAGGGAAAGGTCAGACAGCCTTCACCTGCGGTCCTCCATCTCGCTGCCTGGCGCCTTGGCATCATTTGTGCCTGCGCCAGGTAGGCCCTGCTTGGTATTGAGGGGCAGGCGGGCTCAGTTCCGTGCTTGTGTTCCACCTCGGTTACAGGCAGGAGCTCCAGGGTCACGTGCCTCTGGCTCTTGGCCGTTCCCCTAGTCATGCCTCCGCTGCAGATTCCAGGTGTGCGCGTTTGCTCCTCAACGCTGTCTCGGGGTCCTGTGCCAGGACGTGAGCAGCAGGGGTGAAGCATGGGCGTCAGCAGAAACCCACCAGGAAAGTCCTTGCCCGCTGGTGCCGCCGCTGTGCTCGTGGCTGGCCTGTGTTGAGGTGAAAGCCCCCGTGGCCCGGCCGCTTCCAGGCTCGGGGCTGGGGGAGGCTGATCTGCTGAATCATCCAGTCCCTCCTCGAACCCAGCCCTGGTCTCAGAACCTGCTCTTTCCCGCCGGCCGCTGCCTGCTTGAACAGGTGCCTCCTCTCTGCCTGCGTGGCCTCAGGTGGTTGCAGGTGCCCTGGGGCGGTATCTGGGTGTCGCTAAGGGCAGCAGCTGCCCACCGCCCATTCTCCCTTTCCCAGGGCTCTTGTGCCTGGAAACAGCCTCCCCAGAGGTGAGTTGGGCCAAGAGAGGAGCTGTGTGTGTGGGCGTCCTGCCCGCTTGTTCATATCTCCTTTTCTTTGGGACGGGCCCGTGGTTTTGGGGTGGTCCCCGCGCCTGCCCTGCCTGACTAGGGCCCTCGCAGAACGCTTGCTGCAGGGCTGCGCTCTGCCTTC
Organism: Cryptotis parvus; assembly: GCA_021461705.1. NCBI lineage: Eukaryota > Metazoa > Chordata > Mammalia > Eulipotyphla > Soricidae > Cryptotis > Cryptotis parvus. The sequence continues at coordinate 4,857 of JAJIBD010017489.1, forward strand.
CCCGCCCGGGACCACGCGGAGACTCCCCAGGCCCCCTGCAGTTTGGGTTCCCACAGCCACTGCAGTGGTCTTGGGTGCCGGTGGCTGTTTCTCTCCCTGTCCGTCGTCCTGCAGCGGCTCAGATTTGGTGTCAGGTCAATACTGTCCTCAGTGCAGCTTGTGTGAGACCAGCAAGTTCGACCACGTCGGCGTCTGCGTCTGGGCTGTTCAGTAGTCACTGGGCCGCTGTGCGACTGTCCGTCTCTGTCTGGACAGCACGCCTGTCCAGTGCTCCTGTGGCTCCCTTTGGGTCACCTTTGGATTGACCTGGGGAAGGTGAGGGTGAGGCTGGCCAGGCACTGGGGGCCCCTGTGGCATCTGCAGGGCTGTTGCTGGCTCCGCCCTGCAGAGCCTGATGGTCTCAGCTGCCGGCTCCAATCTCCACAGGCAGGGCGGCCACTGCAGGGGCCTCGGGCAGGACGAGGTGGGGTCTCACTGCCTGTCTCTCTCAGCAGCGGCGAGCCCTCTGCACATGCTGGCAACGCGCGCCTCGGCCTCGGCCTCCCCTCCCCACCAAGCGCCAGAACGGCGACCAGCTGGAGCAGCCCGAGCTGAAGCGGGTCAAGACGGAAGAGGCCGAGAGCCTGGTCATCACCCTGGCGCGGACAGCCCGGCCGCTGCGTGAGAAGAGTGGCCAGAACTAGCGGCCGGCAGCTCCCGTACTGGGGAGCGCGACTCTGGTGCCAAAAGGAGACCTGGCCTCTCCGAGGCTGGCGCCCGTCCTCGGTGGGCAGAGGGCCCTGTGGTTGGACTTCACCTCAGCACTGAACACGGAAAACCCAGGTGGCCTTAAAAATCCTTCATTCCGGACCCGAAGTCACGCCCGAACAAAACTGCTTCGGAGATCGTGTCCCCGCCCGACCCCCCAGCCTCTCCCCTCCCGGCAGGGACTCCCTTGAGCAAGGCCGCACTCGGTGCCCACCCACCTGCTGGACTGGCCCCTGGCAGGCCACGCCCGCTGCCCTCCGAGGGCCCACAGGCTGGCACTGGGAGACAAGACAGTATTTTGTTGTTCACACGTGGAATTAGAATATTTTGAGGTGTGCTTTCTTTCTTTACAAACAGTGGGGTCTTTGACATTTCACATCACTCCATTTCTACTCTGGAAACCTTGGAACCACACAGGACCTACCGTGGGTTTCACTTGGGGAAAAGAAACACCGCTTTTGGGGCCGGAGCGCTAGCCCAGCGGTAGGGCATTTGCCTGGCACGCGACTGGCCCATGCTGGCACGGGGTTCAATCCCCGGCATCCCATATGGTCCCCTGAGCACCGCCAGGAGTAATTCTTGAGTGCAGAGCCAGGAGAAACCCCTGAGCATCGCCGGGTGTGACCCAAAAAGCAAAAAAAAAAAAAAGAGAGAGAAACACCATTTTGTTTTCGTTTGTTCTCAGCTGATGGGATGATTTGCTTTTGTCTGTTCCCTCTTCAGTCCAGACGGAGCTCTTGGGGACCTGCAGTTGTCCCTGCTAGCGCAGTTGCCTGATGAGTTGACCCCACTTCCATTTCATGTAAGACGGACGGTGGACAGGCGGACACTGCGGGCTGCATGTGGCCATGACGGAGAACTGCCCGCTGCGCTTAACTGTTCCTCTTGCTATTTTCTGTTGTTTGTTTCTTTGTGTTGACTTTGTCCCTGGCCTAATTTCCACTCTCAGTAAAACCAGTCTCCTAAGAATTGTGTATGTTTAAAACAACGAACTGTTACTGCTTCATTTGGAAAGGAAAAGGGGTCCGCCCTGTACCCCCAGTTCTCACATGTCACCGAGCTCTTTGTGCGGCACGCCCGCTGCTTTAGGTGCCACCGTCTGGCTCGGGCCTCATCCACCAGCCGTCTGCCCCGCTGGCATGCAGTCCCCTACCACGGGGAGAGCAGCTGTGCTAGGAATGACCCGGTCGTCGTTTCCTGGGAGAGGGGTAGGAAAGGCCCCGGCCTCCAAGTTGACTCCAGCCAGGCCGAGTCTCCTACGGGCAGGAGCCAGGTGAGAAGTGTCCGAGCCCCGCCGAGGACCCGGCCTGGCCCTTCCCGGCATGCTCAGGGCTCAGGGCTGAGCGGCCATGCGGGAACGGCACTTGGACCCCATCGTGAATTTTTAAATGTCATCTTCATAACATTATTTATTTAAATGTAGTTATTTTGGTATTTAATTTTTTTTAATAGAGGAGAAACCCTGTATTTTCCTGGTGGAATGAAACAGCTCAAAATGGTATATTTAGGCAATTTAAAACATTTATTATTTACCTAAAGACCAAATATGATAAATCTGTTCTAAGTATTGTGTGTCAATCCACAGTCTGGAGCTGTCACATGTTATTACAGATAATGCATATTAAAAATGATGAAATTACTCACACTAGCTGGATTTATACTCAGCCACTGAAATAAAAATGGAACCATGTGAATGAGACCACGTGTGTGACAGGAGCAGAACTGACTTGCACGAGGCAGGCGGGTCAGAGCACCTCAGGGAGGCGGCACTTTACAGACCCCCCAGAATGTAGTTTTATCTTTTTACTCAGACTGGCACCGGGCAGGGTGGGAAGAGGCAGAGGCTGGGTGAGGTGTTGGGAAGTGGGCAGAGAGCCCGGTGTTCCAGATGCTGTGTCTACACTGCAGGGTGCCTGTCAGCTGTGAGCAACAAAGATCACTGCTCCCTGTGAAAGCACAGCCTACCACTTCGGGTTATTCCTGCGCCTCGACCAACATTATGGGTGTGGAGCAATGAAAGTGCTGTTGTCGGGTCTTAAGCAGATGGAGTCTCGCTCGCCGAGGCAGCTGCGGTGAGCTGCTGTTTCTGCAGTGTGTTCAGTTGGCCCCTTCAGTGGGGAAGGCAGGAAGCACCCGTGAATTGGTAAGAGCTTCTGGATTTAGTTCCCTGTTCCCAAGAGCCTTCCACACTCAGGGTCACTGCTTGGTCCCGCTCGCTGGCGTCAGTGCCTGGTGCTACAGCAACACCGCCCCTTTGCGCCATCGCCCTCCCAGCTGCCCCCCGGGCGAACCCGAACTACTGCCAGCCCTCAGCCTCCACCTCTGCCAGCTGCGCTCCTGAGAGACTAGATGCTTCGTTTCCGCAGCTCTGCACAGAAGGGACAGTCACATTCCAAGGTGTCTGCGTGATCGCCAGCTCGGCTCTGGTTTTCCTAGCGCCTCAGCCCTGCTTCCTGCAGGGGTCTTGGTCTCAGGGCCTGGGCCACCATGGGACTTCTGTGCTAGTGACCAGGAGATGGCGACAATCTTCGAGTCCTGACCGCCACTATTCTAGGAAGTATAGTGATGTGTGTGCAAAGATTTGAAATCTTAAAAGTTCCAAGTTCCTGAAATTCAATAAAATATTTTTATCAATTTTATTGAAGAGTATGTCATTTTGATAACCATCAAGTAGACGTTTCGTTTTTGCTTTGTGCTTCATGGGCTGGCTCGTGAGTGACAACACGTGTTGCTGACACTGGCCTTGCAGACCAGGCCACAGCTGTGGCCATTTCTTCTGCATACATGCCCCCAGCCAGCCGGTGGGGGCTGTCCTTCCTCAAGTCTTTCCTACAGAGGCACAAGGTGGTTCAAGCTCCCTCAAAGCCTTCCCATAGTCATGGTTCCCCTAGCACTGCCCAGAGTGATCCTAGAGCACCGCCTGGTGTGGCACCAAAACAAGGTGCGGGTCCAGGAAGCCGGCCGAGGACGGGCAGCAGTCACGCGTCTCACAAGTCCTGACAGTTATCAGGAGGCCCACATTTCGCCTGAGGAAGACAGGCACTTTATGAACCAACACGGTGTAGAAAGCTCACACCCAGGGTGAGTGTGAAAGAGCCCTGAGGCATGTTGAGACCCTTGCCACAGAGCTCACTGGCCGCGTGTGTGGGCGCCTGAACTTGTTGGCTCCTTCCTCTTGCTCCTGTGCCCAGGAAGACGACAGGTTTTACTGACTACCGAGACGCCCAAAGCCCTAGTCACAAGCTTCCTGTTTAGAAACATCCTTCCCAGAGGCCAGGCAAACACCATGTGTCCAGGGGCACACAGCTAACTGACAAAAATGAAGAAACTCACAGCCCCCCCAGAAAGAACAGGAAGTAGCAAGAAGATGGGGGGCAGGGCCAGGGAGATAGTGTAAAGCGCAGTGGGAGCCTTTTCTTTGGAATGTACAGAGTACAACAAAATTAGTCACTTTTATTTAAAAGAAACATTACAAATAAGTGCAAAATTAAATTTCATGATTAAATACACATAAAAGTAACATGCATACTTTATACTGAAATCCACATACAAAGTTAGTTGATTACATGACAGAAAGGAACTGACAAAATTTGCTGCTATAGCGTTTAAATATTTGCAACCTGAAGTCGAAAACAAAATTAAATTTCTTAAAGGAGAATTAAGAAAATTAAATATATACCACAAGTAGTACTAACAGTAAGGCCGGGTCTGTAACCTATTTTAGTTACCAAATGTTAGAAAACGCTGTGTGCCTTTCATTCTCAAAATGAGTGCGGCTACTATAAACTTTGCGGAGATGGCGCTCCGTGCCAACAGCACTGAGCACTGAGATGTCAGGTGTCAGGGAGGCTTCAGCAGCCTCTACACTGAGGGACGCTCACTGCTCTCCACGTGCAGACTGCAGGGACCTCACCAGAGAATGGCAGTCACATGACACGTGGCCTCTCACCCATGACCGGGCCTTCACCTCAGTCCTCAGCTCTGAGAGCAAGACAGGAGCCAGCACTGAGCACACACAAGCAAACCACAGGCTGTGCGCCGGAGGAAATGCCCGCCCCTGTGTTCTCAGACACGGCTGTGTCCTTTTCTCCATGTTCAGATGGGAGGCTTTCCTTTCTCCTTTCTTAAGGCAAGCTGCTGGTATTTAGGATTCTACTTAAATCTGGTTGTAAAGTCAAAACAGTTACACACAGACTCATTTCCCTGTTCTAACTCAGTGAAAGTGATGGAATCTGTTGTCAAAAACACCTGTCCTTGCCAAGTCCACCCCGAAGTTTGTTCGAGCCCTCGATGGTAGGTAGGATGATGCACTGAAACCACAAAAGCCGGCGTCACAGTTGAACTACAGAAAGAAGCTACCAGCGGTATGAGCTGCTCAGAGTGCTGGAGTGTCCATGGTGACGGTGACAATCTTTAATACTGGAAATGGGAAGCCGTGCTCAGGAAAGATACCACATATGGCTTCGACCAAGGTTCCCCGGGCAGTCCTTAGCCTGTCACCCACAAGGCTCCAGGGCGCTGGCACCAGCCCCAGGAAGTTGAGGGGCACACTCCAGCACTCTGGGGGCAACGGCTGCTGACTGTTCTCCTGGGAAGTCACAGCTTCGTCGGTCATTTCTAGAAACTGTGCATACACATCCCGGATGCACTCCCCCTTGGGGTTGAAGAGGAATTTGTAGTAGCTGCCGTCGGCACAGATTGCTGGGACAGAAGGGGACCGTTTTACTCATGTGCTTCCCACAACGCTCCGTGGAAACACTGAAATGCACATGGTAGTGCAGCGTAGGGGAGGCGCAAAGTGAAGGCTCCCTTGCTTTTTCCGCCTTCCCGCTGGACTCATTGCTCTGGCCCCAGGAACACATACGCACGCACACACTCCACCCACCCATACTGCAACCACCCTGCAGGGAAAGCCTCTGTGGTCCCAAGCTCAAGCAGGAAAGGATCTGTCCCCATCATTCCTGAAACCCTGAAGGCAGGAGCCACCACCATCCCAAAAAATTGCACTTGGGCATCCCTCACAACTGGCAGAGTGCTGGGGAGACATGAGCATCACCTGAATTTGTGTTGGTTTGTAGGTGTGTGTGTGTGTGTGTGTTTGGGAGGGCCTCGTCTGTCTGTCTGTCTGTGTCTGTGTGTTTGGGGAGGGCCTCACCTGTCTATGTTTAGGGCTTATCTCTGGCTCTGCTCAGGGATTACTCCCGTGGAGCTCAGGGAACCCTATGGTGTGCCATCAATCAAGCACAGGTCCACAGTGTGCTGAACCCCACAATCCTCTGGTCAGACACTTACCAATAACCGCATTGGGCTCTGTTCCAAAGGCACAGATGCATGGAGAGCCTGAGGGAACCTGGAACTTGGAGAAACTCCACTTAGAACTGAAGTACTTCGGAAGGAAACTGGCTGAAGCTAGACTATAAAGGTAAGGAAGGGAAAAAAGTAATATTCAGGGGCGGAGCGATAGCACAGCAGGGAGGTCGTTGGCCTTGCAAGCAGTCAACCGGGTTCGATCCCGGCATCCCATAGGGTCCCCTGAGCACCGCCAGGAGTAATTCCTGAGCATTGCGGGTTTCACCCAAAAAGAAAAAAAAAAAAAAGAATGGATAAAGAGTAATAATCGGTGAGGTTAAAAAATACAGTTCTCTTGATGTATGTGGTGCTTTAAAGTGTATTTTTTTTTTTTTTGCTTTTTGGGCCACGTGGCTCTGCACACAGAAATTACTCCTGGCAGTGTTCAGGGGGGACCATATGGGATGCTGGGAATTGAACCTGGGTCGCCGTGTGCAAGGCAAACGTCCTCCCAGCTGTGCTTATCACTCTGGCCCCTGCTTCTATTTTCTACAGAAAAAAACTATGTGCTTACAAATAGCTTTATAATGAAACCACCTGCACTAGAAATATTAGCAGCTTCAACTGCCACGAATCTGAGTGCAACAAAACATCCAGGATTATCACTGAGGTTCAGAAATAAATTTAAGTCACATGAGAGTTGTTTTGGCATCAGATCACTTGCACTGATCCCAATGGTGACTCAGAACGGCAGGAACAAATGCTCAAGCAGGGCCGAAGTGATAGTCCAGTGGGGAGGGTGTAGGCCTGCATGTGGCCGACCCCCGGGCTTGATCCCCAGCATCCCATAGGGTCCCCAAGCACCGCCAGGAGTAATTCCTGACTGCAGAGCCAGGAATAACCCCTGAGCATTGCCGGGTGTGACCACTCTCCCACCCCCAGAAAAAACAAACGCTGAAGCAGTATGAATTTTTTTCTTTTGAGGTTCCACCTGGCGATGCTCAGGGGTAATACTCCTGGCTCTGCACTCAGGAATTACTCCTGGCGGTGCTCGGGGACCCTATGGGATGCCGGGGATCGAACCCGGTCGGCCACATGAAGACAAATGCCCTCCCTGCTATGCTATCACTCCAGCCCCTGAAGCAAAAGCTTTGTAAGACCCACCTCGACTGTTTATTCCTCTTTGGATCTTCAGCAGCAAAAATATGC
>JAJIBD010017495.1:0-11857 GCA_021461705.1 Cryptotis parvus
AAAAAGAACAATAAAAATCAAAATGATAAATTGGCCACTAGGTAGTGGACCTTATATTCTCTGTTAAGTTATTAAGAAGACTACCCGAGGATGGGGCCGGAGCAATAGCACAGCGGGTAAGGCGTTTGCCTTGCACGCGGCAGACCCGGCATCCCATATGGTCCCCGAGGGCACTGCCAGGAGTAAATCCTGAGTATAGAGCCAGGAGTAACCCCTGAGCATTGCCAGGTGTGACCCAAAAAAGAAAAAAAAAATTACCCAAGGACATTTACACCTATCATTTTACCCAAGGAAGCCAGAGAGATAATCCAGAGGCTAAGGCACTTGCCTTCTATTTTTCTCAAAAGATTTAAAGGAAAGAACATATAAAAGCAAACTCAGTAATACTGTTGTGATGGATTAAGCTGTTCAAGTACATTAATAAACACAAGTAGTTCAACTTCTTCTGCAACTGCTTAAGATGAGGATACTTTGTTTCAAAGTCAACTAAATGATCATCCTTTATTTGAGCAATGCTGTATCTGAATTACTACACAAAGTAAACTGTTACAATTAGGGCTAGTTGGGATACTGTTAAAGAGAAGAGTAAAATTCAAAGCGCCTGATATAAGACTTCAAATTAAGTAAAAATTCTGTTTTCTAGGTACAATGAGAATTCTTTTATTAATTTATAACTTCATTATGTCCACAATTAATTTCCAGATATTATTTGTGACCTTTTGAACTATGATTACCTTTCAACATCTGAAAAACGAGAAAGCTTCTGAATGAAAAAAGACTAAGTCAGCACCTGAACACTATCAGATTTTTTTTTAAGTGATTTTGGGGCCAGAAAGATAGCTCAATGGCTGGAACACATGGTCTGCATGCAAGAGGCCTGTGTTCTGTCTGTAGCAACAGGGGCCGGAGCGATAGCCCAGCGGGTAGGGCGCTTGCTTGCATGCTGCCGACATGGGTTCGATCCCTGGCATCCCAGGAATGGTCCCCTGAGCATCACCAGGAATAATTTCTGAGTGCAGGGCCGGAGCGATAGCCCAGTGGTAGGGCGTTTGCCTTGCACGCGGCCGGCCTGTGCCGCCGGGTTCGATCCCCGGCATCCCATATGGTCCCCGAGCACCGCCAGGAGTAATTCCTGAGTGCAGAGCCAGGAGTAACCCCTGAGTGTCGCCGGGTGTGACCCAAAAAGCAAAAAAAATATAATAATAATAATAATAATAATTTCTGAGTGCAGAGCCAGGAGTAACCCCTGAACATTGCCAAGTGTGGCCAAAAAATAAAAACATAAATAAATATCTGTAGCAACAAATAAGTCCCCTGAATGATGTCAGGAATGTTCACCAAACACCTAGTCAGTTATGAAAACAAGGACTAGCGTGATAGCATAGAGGCGCTTGCCTGACACATGGTGGACTCTGGCTGGATCCCAATCTGATTCTAGCACTGCATATGATACAAAAGTGCCAGGGGTCACCACCAGATGTGGTCCACCTTCCATCCCTCCCAAAAAGTGACTAGGGAAGTCATAGAAGTCGATCTATTTTTGAGTGATCAACTGAGTATCATTAATGTATGTAAATAATTTGTCTAAAGACAACAGTGGTCTGCAGCAAATGACATGTACTGAATGCTGTCTGGATAATATTTGGAATGAAAGAGAATCAAGGGATCGAGATGGAGCACATGCCTGGCTTGCAGAAGTCCTGGGATTCCTTCTGGTTCTAGGTTTGATTCCTGGCACAGCTTGGAACCTGGGCATCATAGGTGGCCCCCCAGCACGGACCCAAGCAGCAATAGGTTGATTATCTCTGAGAATGGCCTGGTGGTCACCTAAACAAGTTTAGAAGCCCCTTGCAAAATTTATACTTTGAAAGAATAAACAAAATGTTGGAGGCTGCAGTGACAGCACAGTGGGAAAGGCACTTGCCTTGCACATGACTGACCTGGGTTCAATACCTGGCTTTCCTCTTATATGGTCCCCCCTGAGCACCACTGGGAGTGGCCCCAAAAAGAAACCAAAAACTAAAATAAAAATAATATATAGAAAGTTAGCATTCTCAGGTGTTAATTTCTTGTTACTAAGTGACTCTCTGAAAGGTCTTCTAAGTGTTCTTTATTTCATTTTATATACCATCTTTTTTTTTTTTTTTTGCTTTTTGGGTCACACCCGCAATGCTCAGGGGTTACTCCTTGCTTTGCACTCAGGAATTACTCCTGGCGGTGCTCGGGGACCATATGGGATGCGGGGATCGAACCCAGGCAGGCACAGGCCGGCCGCATGCAAGGCAAACACCCTACCCGCTGGGCTATCGCTCTGGCCCCTATATACCATCTTTTTATCCATTCCAACTGTTGCCTTTGAAGGCATCGAAGAAAGAGCTAAAAAGGACAAAGAACCTCCGGCTCCGGGCACATCTCTTTGACTCCACCATTCTCCCTGCAGTAACATACGCCTCAGAGACCTGGGCCCTATGAAAGCAGGATGAGAATGCTTTTCTGGTCTCCCAGAGAGGAATCGAAAGAGCTATGCTTGGAATATCATGCCTCACTCAAGTGAGAGAAGGAATCGGAGTTCCGACCTCCGTCACTATTCCAGAATCAGGGGATGCTCTCTCGTTTGCCAAGGCATCGAAAATCAGATGGGCTGGACATGTAATGCGATTTGGAGATGACCACTGGACTAGAGCCATTACCGACTGGATCCCACGGGATGTCAAAAGATCACGTGGCCGCCCACCTACAAGATGGTCAGACTTCCCTTGTCAAGACTCTGAAGGAACGGTTTGAGGCTCTTCATATTCCTGAATCAACCAGATGCCATTGGGCTACATTGGCACGTGATAGGGTCAAATGGAAATATTACTGGCGCCCGCTCCAGCAAATCGATGAATAACAGGATTCAAGTGATCAAGTGATCAACTGTTGCCAAAGCAAATGCAACTAGTATTCAAATTATCCTGCCTGCTTATTCAAGGGAAAAATAAAAAAGACTTAGTATCTACTACAAGCACATTCTTCACATTTTGCGATAAAAGGACTATGCAGAGGGTGTGAAATCCAGACTACGGTCTCAAAGATCTGAGCTGGCAGACAGATGCCACAACCTGCCAGATGTTTAATCTTTTCTCCAAATTTTATTAAAGCACTGTGAGTTACAAAGTTATTCATAATTAGGCTTTTAGACTGAATCTGAAGAAAACTATGTTCATGAGAAATGAACTAGTTCCAGAGGCCCCATTCACTCTCAATGGAACAAACATCTCTGAATGCAGCAGTTATGTGTACCTAGGTCGAGAAGTCAACATGATGAACGACCTAAAACCTGAGCTGCGCAGGAGGAAGAGAGCAGCATGGAATGCCTTCAAAGGCATCAAAGAAATAGCTAAAAGGACAAAGAACCTCTGGCTCCGGGCACATCTCTTCGACTCCACCGTTCTCCCTGCATTAACATACGCCTCAGAGACCTGGGCCCTACAAAAGCAGGATGAGAATGCTATTCGGGTCTCCCAGAGAGGCATCGAAAGAGCTATGCTTGGAATATCACGTCTCACTCAAGTGAGTGAAGGAATCCGGAGTTCTGACCTCCGTCGCTATTCCAGAATCAGGGACGCTGTCTCGTTTGCCAAGGCATCGAAAATCAGATGGGCTGGACATGTAATGCGATTTGGAGACAACCGCTGGACTAGAGCTGTTACCGACTGGATCCCACGGGATGTCAAAAGATCACGTGGCAGCCCACCTACAAGATGGTCAGACTTCCTTGTTAAGACCCTGAAGGAACGGTTTGAGGCTCTTCATATTCCTGAATCAACCAGATGCCATTGGGCTACATTGGCACGTGATAGGGTCCAATGGAAATGTTACTGGCGCCCGCTCGAGCAAATCAATGAATAACGGGATTCAAGTGATCAAGTGATCAAGGCTTTAGACAGAGCATGTTCCAGCACCAATCCCACCACCAGTGTCTTCTCCAGATGCTTGACTTTTAAGCAAATTCATCTGAGTTGGCTCCCTCAACTACAAAACAAGAATAATATCTGGAAGGCCCCTGTAAGAATAAGCAGAGCAACACATTTTAAAACTTTGGATATAAAATGAATGTACCGGGGGCTGGAGGGATAGTACAGCAGGGAGGAGTGACTGCCTTGCATATGGAGACCCGGGTTCTATCCCTGGCATTCCATATGGTCCCCCAGAGCATCGCCATGAGTAACTCCTGAGCGCAGAGCCAGGAGTAACCCTGAGCACTGCAGGGTGTGAGCCCCCACCCAAAAAAAAAAAGCAGATAAAACTGTATATATGATCATAAGACTCACACCAAAATCCTTATAAATTGCAATAGTGGTAGTCTAAACTATCAGCTGGCTTCCGGTTTCCTTAAAATGAGAAGACTCTGTTATCTCAGGGTTGCTGTGAATCCTGAACAAAGCATCTAACAGTGCCTGGCACACGACAGAGTCCACCGATCTAGATTCTTTCACCTTTCTTAAGGCGTGTTCAAAATGTGTCCCCGGATGGCCCAGAATCGAGTAACACTGCTTGACATATATCCAGAAACTAGGCCATTTTCTGTGAGTAGCCTTTGTGAATCCAGGGGCAACATACTCAGATGTGCACTGTAAGTATCCTCCTGGATTCCGAGGGTAAGAAAATGTTTTTGCTACTTCCAACTTCCACATATTTCAATATAGGTCACCCGATAAATTTCTCCTTTCCACCTCTAAAAATGCTGATTTCAACTCTAAATGGAAGTCAGAGTCACTAAGTATGTTGCTCAAGTTAAAACCAAAGGACTCTACTTTTTTTTCCTCGCTTGATTTCAGAGATGCCAGAAAAAAATAAGTGTTTTGTTTGTGCTTTCTATGGTTTACTCTATGCTACACATTGGTTCCAAAGAAATCTACTACTTCAAAATTACTTTTAAAATTTTCTTTTCTTCCTGATGTCAGTTGTAGAATTGACCATCAGTTGTAGACAATTCAAGTTAACTGTCTAGAGATTAATTTTGCTTGTTAAACTGTAAGTAGAGCCCTGAAAACATTCAGCTGTGTGCGCCTAACTAGTGAAGCTGAATTAAATCATTTAACCACATATTTTCAGTCCTAAAATTGGAAATATGCCCTCTCCCTCCCGCATCCCCCTCCCTCCCCCAAACCATATTTAATACCAAAACAAAAGCCGGTAAATACTGGGAAACTTCTCAACGAATTATTTCACATAAACCAAAATTTATTAACTGGAACACAAAAATCTTACAGAATGAAGAGTTATCAGCAGAACCACCTTACAGGAGCATCTTCAAAGGATAAGCTAATTTCTCAGTCTTGCACAACATGGGCTCCTAAGCAACTGCTAAGGAATTAGAACAAGAGGCCCTTTTCCTGTTATTTTACAAAGACAGGGCAAGGGAAGGAGGGTTTAATTGCTTCTGCTCTACACAATTTATGTCAGGGGCCCATGCCCTCAAAAACCTATTTTTTTTTAATTCCGAAGTTGTTATTTCTTTGTATTTATGAAGACAGGACGCATCTGGAAAAGGAGTATGTCTCACTGATAACACAAGCTGAAAACAGCATCCTACCGACCCTCCGGAAACTCAACCTTGCCTTCATTATTATAATATTATTATTTTTTGCAAGCAACTGACAAGAAGGATCCTGAAACGTGCAGGGGAGGCAGGCAGAGGCGTCAAGACAGCCAACAAAACCCCGAATGCCCAGTCCACGGAGGCGCCCTCCCAATTCCCGGCGCGGAACAGCGGCCATCACTGCAAATGTCAAAATCAACAGCGGCCGGGCCACGCGCGCCTCCCAGGACTCAGGGAAGCGACCCCACGGCTCGGGAGTGATGGATGCGGCCCGGGGGAAGGCGGAGAAAAAATTAAAAGGACAAGACTGTCCCTTTAAATTAAAAAATATATATATTATTTTTTAAAGCACGGACCGCTGTGGCTCGCCGGTGAGAAAACTGACCACATCCCTCCCACCTGGCCAATCAAGGGCAGCCGGGCCCTGACCAGCTCCACATCCCGCATCTCCTTTCTTCTCCGCCTCGTCCTCAGCCCGCCGGGGAGACGCGGGCAGACGCGAGCCTGGGGCTTCGGGACCCCCAAGACGGGCGAGAAACGGCCCCCATTCCCCCACCCCATCCGGGCACGGGCCGGGAAGCCCCCGAGGCCGGCGCGCGCTCACCTGTGCCGAAGGCTTTGGCCACCAGCCAGGCCAGGTTACAGGCGACTTTGGCCCTGGAGAAGTCGTAGTGGTCGAAGGGGCTTGATGGCCGGGACGAGGAACGTCCTGCGGGGGCTGCTCCGCGGCGTCCCCCATGCTGCACGGCGGCCCCTTCACATGGTGCGTGCGGGGCCGAGCTCAGGGGCGCCGCCGCTGCCCGGCATCGGAATGTGCGGCCGCCGCCTCCCCTTTGTCTCCGGCTCTCCGCTCGGGCTTCGGGGGAAGGGGAGGGTGGAGGCTGCGGGGCCCAGATTCGTCGGGGCGGCGGGGGGGTGGCGAGCCCCGAGCGGTCACGTTGGGGGCAACGTCCCCGCCGGCCGCATGGCCCGGCCGCCCCGGCCTCGCGCTCGGGACCCTCGGAGCTCGGCACCTCCCGCCTCAGGGGCCCACCGGGCGGGCGGCGCGCGCGAGCCGGGGCCGGAGAAAAACGTCCTAAATCACTGCGGCTCCAAGGCCCCTCCTCGGGGCTTCCCTCCCGGCACCCGCTGCGGCGCTTCCTCCGCGCCGCCGGCGAAGGCGGTGGCCCAGCGCGGCCGTGAAGCCCCGGCGCGCCGTTGCTTCCGGAGCGGGCAGCCCGCGGGGGGTGTTGGGTGTGTTTCCCCCACCCCACCCCCCAAGTCAGGCTGCCCAGCCCGGTCGCTCCCCCTCGACCGTCGCCGCCGCCGCCGCCGCTGCGGTTTTCCGGCTGCGGCACCGGCTGGAGTGAGCAGACGCGGGCTCTGAGCATGCGCGCTCGCGCCGCCCCCAGCCCCGCCGCGCTCAAGGCCCCGCGCGCGGCCAGGCCCACTGCGCACGCGCGGCCTGGCTCCACGCCCGCGCGCCGCGTCCGGGCCGCCGGAGCTTAATCAGCGTTTCGGGTGAGCGGCGGCTCGCCCAGGGAGCGTGTGCTCGCGCCCCGGGCTGCTGCTCCCGGTGCCGGGCGAGAACCTGGACGGAAGCGAGAGCGGCCCAGCAGTCGTTACATGCCCGGGTTAGGCAGGGAAAACAGGTCTTTACTAAAATTAAAATGCCGAATCCTGTTCACTATTACATTGCTCAGTGCTCGAATTTCCCTTCAGGGACCGGGATTGCTGCCTGGAGATCACAAAATGATGGTGGCGGTGAGTGAGGAGCTGAAACTCCAAGCCTGGGTGAACTTCATTATGTATCAAGAGAAGCTTCTTGCTTAACTGGATTATCTCCGCTTAAAAGACCCCCTTATGGGGGCTCATCCATTAATGGCGCCTTGTCCCTTCCAAATAAAGCAACTCAGACGTGTCCAGCATTTGAAACCGGTGTCCCCGTTTCCCCAGTGGCCATGCCTGCCCAGACATCTGTCCTTGCTCTGTGCCGCCTCCTCTGTCCCCGGCTCAATGACTACAGTCTGGCCTCTTCACAGTTTTCACTTCCTCCAGGATGCCTTCCCTGACTGCCTGACTCCCCCAACAGCTGGCTCCAAGCTCTCTCAGAGCTGTCATATAGGTGAACCCCCTTCTGTCCCCAGGGCACCTTGCTACTTCCACCATAGCACTGTCAATGACAGCATGCCTTTCCCTCTGATAATGGTCTGCCTCTGGTGCACCCCACCCGGCCCTTAGTGTTCAGAGACTATTAATAGATATTATAATTAATACTTGTGAGCTTGTGTTGTTGTTTGGGGGACATACCTGGCAGTGCTCAGGACATATTCCTAGCTTATACTCAGGGATCAGTCCTAGGCTAGGGCTTGGCAAACCATAGGGGGTTCCGGGGATGGAACCAGGGCAGTTGCACACAAGGCAAATACCCTGTCCACTATACTGTCTCTTCTGCCTGTAGTGAGCTTATTTAACTCACATAAGCTAAGTTAACCTAGTGCCCTGGCTAGAAGAAGAACATAAGTGAGAAAAAAGAATAACATACCCCGGGCGGGCGATAATCCAGCGGGAGGGCGTTTGCCTTGCATGTGGCCAACCCAGGTTCGATCCCGGCATCCCATATGGTCCCCTGAGCATCACCAGGTGTAATTCCTGAGCGCAGAGCCAGGAGTAACCCCTGAGCATTGCCAGTTGTGATCCAAAAAAAAAAAAAATTAAAGAAGAACACACCCCAGGTAAACTAACATCATTTTCCTATAATTTAACAAATACTAATGTAGGTTCCTCACATATTAGGTCATTTAAGGGATAAGAAAATTAGCATAATAGTCCGCAAAGAGGGGCCAGAGTGATAGTACAGCGAGGAGGGCATTTGCCTTGCACGCAGCCAACCTGGATTGGAACCCCGGCATCCCATGTGGTCCCCCGAGCACCGCCAGGAGTAATTCCTGAGTGCAGAGCCAGAAGTAACCCCTGAGCATTGCCGGGTATGACCCAAGAAGAAAAGAAAAAAATAGTTCGCAAAGCAGCTCCTGTGATCAATATCTTGAGTGCACACCTCAGTTCTATGAAATAGTCATTGTTGGTAGCATTCAATTCTAGAAGTCAGAAGTTAAGTTGCCTAGCCAAGACTGAGTCCTATCTGAGACTGTCTTCCAAAAACAAGCAGAAGTCTCCTGGCTACACTCCTTAGGTGGCAGCTGCAGTGCCCCTTCCCTCCCAGAACTGTGGCTGACATACAGAAATAAGTATAATGCAGTGTAAATAGGGGGTCATCCCTGTAACGGACTTCCTGGTCCAGAAACATGAGTTGGTGGGATCAGGGATGGTGCATTAAAGGGCCAGAGCAATAATACAGTGAGTGGGTAAGGTGCAGCTGACCCCAGGTCAATCCAGGAATCCCACATGATCCGCCCAAGTACTGCCAAGAGTAATTCCTGGGTGCAGAACCAGGAGTAACCCCCTGAACACTGCCAGGTGTGGCCCAAAACGTCCCTCCCCTGCAAAAAAAAATAAATAAATAAAGGGCCAGAGAGGTAGTAACGCATGGCTAAGACACTGTCTTTCACGTGATTGATCCTGGTTCTACCTCACAACCCCCTCACAGGTCCCTAAAGCACTGGAAGTGACCCTTGAGCACAGGACCAGAAGTAAGCCCTGAGAACCACTGGGTGAACCCAGAGCAAGAACAAAAAAAAGAAGCCAAAAGGAAAATTATCATAAACATCTGTTAAGTCTAATGTACTGAAATTCTAAAACACATGGGTTCTTACAGCAACAGATAAAGTCTAGAGGAAACTTCATTCCAAAAAGGGTGATCAGAGATACTGAAATATTTCTCCAGCTGTCATGCTCATCTTTAAGCCAATACAAGATTTTCAGGACCAGAAACCAAACATTGACTTCATCTTGCTTATAACCATGCATGAGTTTTTTGTGCAAAATGGGTACTGGATAGTGTTTGTGAATTTGCTGGGGAGCCCAATCCAGCAAAACAGCTGAGTGGGCTACTCCCAGCGCAGTGCTCCCAGAGGTGCTGGAAGACCATGTGTTCCTCAAGCCCACAGAGCATGCTGGGTGTACTCAGCCCCTGAAGCTATCCAGCCCTGTTGTTTGTGAATTTTACTGAAAGCTATCTTAACCAAAACAAATATGATGGGGGGCAGGGGCTGGAGGGAGAGAAGAAAACAAAGAAAGTTGTCCTTTGATTCAATAATGACACATTTAGTAATGGTGGCACGCCTATGACCCCAGTTGGGGAAAAGTAAGTTTGTTTAGGACTGGAGAAAAAAGATGACCAACACAAAGAGCGGCTTTGCCTTTTCAAAGCTGTGAAACTTAGGGTCATAGTAGGAAGCTATTATTAACAGAGAAACACCCTGAGTACAAAGAAGAAGGATTCCTTTTTCAGGGCGACAGACGTGCTAATAGGGTGTTCTTTGTAAGTCCTTCAGAATGATCCCTTTTTAGAAACTGGAAATCATTGCAGAATACCTGCCTTTGTCAAACAGAAACACTCTCTATTGCCTTAAGAGATCTGACTTTATTAAAAGCCAAGACAAATCCAGTGTTTCCCTAAGCCAGCTTTGTTCACCTGCACAGCTATCCCTGTAATTTTATTTGTATCTATACACAATCTTACTCTGTCCCCACATAGACAATCCTCCTCTGTATTTTAAAATTTCTCTCTCCTCTCTTCTAGAAAATTCAGGGTCAGTCAGACATTGTTCCTGGGACTAAATCTTCGTGTCTCTGTCTTGGCTGCATTCTTAAATGAATTCTTTTATTAGCCAGTATTGGTTGAGTGAGCGCCTGTGTGCCGTGGAGGCAATGGGAAACAGATCTGCTGAGGGAGCAAATTTGTAATGAGTAAACTTAGAGATCTGAGGGCCTGAGCAGCCCAGCTTGCCTGCAAGGTCATGTTTATATCTTCAAAGGCCAGAAGATCATTATTTATGTAGAAATCTCCCATGCATCTGCTTAGAAGCAAACTCAAATCTGGAGCCCCACAGAAAGAGCTCATGTCCTTTATTTTCCCAGTTGAAAACATATTTGGATAGACTATCAGTTACTTTCAGTTGGTTACCCTGATAGAAGTAGCATTTACCCTTTCAACTGAGCAGGCGTGGTTCCACGTTTTTTTTTCTTTCATCAGCACCACAGTCCTGTTATTACCCTCCTACAGGAAATGGGGGCACCAAAGGGCTGAGGTCTTAAGTAGCTGGTCAAGGCCTTATGTTCTTTGGAACTCAGGAGGTTAGAATCAGTAAACTTTAACTCAGGGGAAGAATGGCCCGGCGGGAGCGGGGAGAATACTTAGCCAATGACACTTAGCTCACAGACAAAAGGCAGTAAGGTTTTAATTAGATGAAGTTGAGTTGCATCAAGTAGTCCCATGTAGGACAGAGGAGCCGGTCTGTGTCTCTGGTTCTCTTGATTCTAGACACAGTTGTGGCTTTCATGAGATGAGCCAGCAGAGCTTTATGAGGGTGACCTCACCAGCCTTCACAACAATTCCAAGGGAGTTGTTGTGGCATCCTGTGGTCTGATGCCAGTGTGGATGCTGAAACCCAAGGAGGCAGGGCTCTTCTCAGAATCAGGCCGAAGTGTGTCCTTTATTTATTTGTTTATTTGTTCTCCTTTTTGCAGGGGGGGGATATTGGGTGCAGGGATGAGCCATACCCAGAGATACTCAGGGATTACTCCCGGCTCTGTGATCAGGGATCACTCTTGGAGGTGCGGGAGACCAGAAACCGATTCCAGGCCAGCTTCAGGCAATGCTCTGACCCCCAGAGGTCTGTCTTAACCAGTGCCAGGCAAGAGCCTTACCAGCCACGCTACTTCACTGGCTCCCAGAAGTCTGTCATTTTTTTTTTATTTATTTATTTATTTATTTATTTATTTATTTATTTATTTATTTATTTATTTATTTGCTTTTTTAGGTCACACCGGCAATGCTCAGGGGTTTCTCCTGGCTCTGCACTCAGGAATCACTCCTGGCGGTGCTCGGGGGACCATATGGGATGCCGGGAATCGAACTCGGGCCGGCATGGGCCGGCCGCGTGCAAGGCAAACGCCCTACCGGAAGTCTGTCTTAACCAGAGAAGCTGTTGCTTGGTTCCCAGTGGCCACTCCCCAATGTCCAGACCCCTTAACTATGTTCTTTCCTGGGTCCCTGCTCAAACCACAGTCTCTGGATCCCCAACATGGGGTGAAACTTCCACCACTTCTATCATCTATCTATCTATCTATCTATCTATCTATCTATCTATCTATCTATCTATCTATCTATCT
>JAJIBD010017505.1:0-23008 GCA_021461705.1 Cryptotis parvus
TTATAGCAGCAGAAGAAATACCTTTTCATACCAAACCATGAATCTGGAAATACCACAAATCAATTTCTCCCAGGTTTCAGGGATAATAATTCGTAATTCAAAAAAAGGTTGACATGCACAGTTCCATTCCAAATAGACAACGGATAATAAATAATAACTCCTTGAGTATGTTTGGTTTTCCTGCAACTTTATTTCTCAGAGTTTGTAATTAATTGGTGTTTTATTTTATTTTACATGCCATTCTGGATTTTGTGATTCAAATGAATATTTTTGTAAGGCATCTATAGGCTGGAGAGATCATATGGTAATTAATGTGATCACCCCTTGAGTTCAATTCAACCTCAGGTCAATCCCCTGTACCACCTATGATCCCAGAGCACTACCAAGAATGATACCTGAACATGGATCCAGAGTAAGCCATAATATGTATTGCTAGATGTGGCCCCCCACACCAAAAAGTGAGCGTTTCTTTCCATTACATAAGTACAGATGCTTATTTTACTATTTCTGCATTCTGTGTTTCAGTTTCCGTAACTGAAAAAGTGCCTCTCTTTTTAATCTGTATAACTGTACCTAACCATGAGGATGGAAGATTAAAAGAGTTAGCATATGTAAAGCAGTTAAAATAGAACTTGTAGCACAGAAAAGTAAACTATTATAGTTTTATTGCCCTGTTAATTTAGGTGCTACTTTGGGGCTTTAATCTTTTATACAATAAATGATTTCCAGAATTAAATAAGTGCAGAATAAACTAAATGTACATGGTATCAATGAGGAAAGGTTAAAATTTATAATTTGAATTTTCTGTATACAGAAATGTATACATTTAGAATTCAGAAGTGTGACACAGTATTTATGACTCATCCAGATGTTTTTACCTCTTCTTATTGAAACGGAAATGTTTTCAGATGAAATCCTGAGAGAGTTTAACTATTTTTCAGAAAAGTCTGTTTCAAAGCAGATTTTCACATCTAAAAAAAAAGCTAAAGTGATTATGTTCAGAATTTAAACTGATCCTTTTAATACCCAGAGACCAACAGGAATCAAAAGTATTTTTTAAAAATCAAGTGTCTTTTATAGCTAATCAATAAAAGAGAACTACTTATCAGAACACCTACTATAATTATTGGAACAGTGCAAAATGTAAAACAACTGATTTCCATAGAATAGTGATAGGTTATCTTGGGACATGGAGATTTAAATTTGCTTTGAGTAGATATATGCAAGTACAGAGAGAATAGCTTGATTTGTCAGCTTTCAGCTGAAATTGCCCTCTTCCAAAAGAATCTGTAGATATGCCAGGCACCAACGCCTATTCTTGATAGAGTGAGTACTCCCTCTAGGCTTTTCTTGGCCCAGGAGGAATATCATCTACCCAGGATGAAGCTTTGTTGAAAAATAGAATTATCTTAGGGCTAAGAGGACAATGTTTTCTGAAATCTAGGGACCAGCTTTTAATTTTGGCAGAGTCAAACTTTGGCAATATTGCAAAGTTAGGTTTACTTAGGGGCCAGAGCAATAGTCCAGTGGGTAGGGTGTTTGCCTTGCACGCGGCCGACCTGGGTTCGATCCCGGTATCCCATATGGTCCCCTGAGCACCGCCAGGAGTAATTCCTGAGGGCAGAGCCAGGAGTAACCTCTGAGCATTGCCAGGTGTGACTCAAACACCAAAAAAGAAAAGACATTAGCCATTACTGAGCATTTGTTGACTTTATTCTATATCCTAACTTCCCACAAAACTTCTCTCCCTCAGTAGTACTCATGATCTAAGTCCATGACTAGCAACCCTGGCTGCACCTGAGCTTAATAAAAATGTTTCTGGTAGGCCCAAACCCTAGAGATCCCCATTTAATTCATCTGAGGTGGAGACTAGGCATTTTTTTTGTCATTTTGTTTGGTTTTGACACAAGATCCTCAGGTACTTATGGGGTGTTCAGAGTTGATACTTATTTATATATTTTTTTAAAATATGGTCTTCTGATCACTGTAATCACCTGTATTACCTAAGAATCTATGCAGATTCTTAAGCACTCAGATATTTTTTAATTTGGTTTTAAATAAACACTCAAACAATGCAAGTGCATAGTTAGATTCAAGAACAAAACTTTCCCCTTATTAAAATTTGTCCATTCTTTCCTTTTCTCTCTATGAATTGGAGAGACACAATCCATGATATGATAAAGTATTATGTGAAAGTAAAGTGTTAGTTACATCTTGACCAAACATCCTGAAGAAAACAGGATTATTGAAGATAATTTCAATAATAAGAATATCTGTGATGGGTTATTGAAGATGGTTTTGTTCATTGTGGTGTTTTTATGTTTGGTTTGAGTGACAGTCAAGTCCTTCTTAAATCTTACTATACAAGTAATTTCCTACTTCACTTAGGCCTGGCATGTGTCTTAAGGCTTAGATTGTAAAAGAGAAGTTTTCATCCCTGTAGCTAAACTCATGAGCTGCTATAAGCAACTTACACAACGAGGATAATAAATTGTATCTTATGAGTCCTTTGTTTAGATAACCAACTCTACAACATAAGAATGTCTTTTACAAAATATACTAGACTTGCAGAGAATGTTCACATATATTTACCAACACCTATCCATTTCTCTTCACACATGTCCACATTTTCTTTCACTTTTGACAAGTCATTTAATGACTTTAAACCTTAAATTTATCATTTATATAATGAATGGTTGGAAACTTGATGTGTGTGAGGAGCCATCTCTAGTTGTCACATGCTGACTGTCCACTTTTGGCTTGTTTTTTCTCCTATGACATCACCTTTGTTCTCAATTTGGACTGCACATTGCAATAACTGGGCAAACTTTAAACGTAAGTTGTCTGGGTTTCACCTTCCAAGTTCTGATTAAATTGGTCCTGAATGGACCTGAGCATTAGAATATTCTTAAAGATATCCTGTTATTCTAATATAGACAAGGTTGAGACCTGTGTGCCTTAAAAGAACTAGAGCAATTTGTCATGGATGTGCCCAGAAAAGTTTACAGGAAGAAAATCAGTTGTGCAGTTATTGTGTGTAAGCAGGAACCCATAAACATTTCAAAAGAATTTTTCATGTACCATCATCATCTAACATCATTACCTGGGTATTGTTAACATGTTATTTTTGCTTGATGCTTTAATTCCCCTGACATTATTTACTTCTCTCCGGTCATCAACTATACTGCAAGCACTCCTATTTTCAGAATTCCTTAACCTGAGATGTGACCCTTCTTGGTCTGGATTGGTCTTTGTTTTGTTTTGTAGATCACTTTCTGGGCGCATTGTTGGAGGGGTTTGGTGGTTCTTCACCCTGATCATAATTTCTTCCTATACTGCCAATCTTGCTGCTTTCCTGACTGTGGAGAGGATGGTTTCTCCCATAGAGAGTGCTGAAGATTTAGCTAAGCAGACTGAAATTGCTTATGGGACCCTGGACTCCGGTTCAACAAAAGAATTTTTCAGAGTAAGTGTTTTGCAGTTAATTGGGTCTGCTGGTTCTTATTTTTATTATCTTCTCATAAAGGTAAGTTCAAATGTCTTTTAACGAGGACTGGTAAAGGATGGAAATATTATCAAAGCAGAGCATCTTAAATATAGCACTTCTTGACTGATGACCTAATTCATTGTCCTCTAGAACTTGTGAGATAGAGAGCAAGTGGCATGTTGAGAGCACTATTTGAACTTCCAGATTTACATCCCAATTCTGCCACAAAGTCGTTGTTAGTCCTTGACCTAGTCACTTTATTTTTGTCAGATTTGGTCCCCTTAATAATGAGAGAATTGAACTAAGTATCCATTCTCCTTTCTAACCTTTACAAAACCTGTGATTTTATGTCTCAGCAGCTAATAAAATTTATATAATTGACTCTAGACTGATTATTGATGGGACCATAAAATTGCATATTCTAGAGCTTTGTCACCTATTGTATTATTATTGTTTCAAGTGTTCATGTGCAAGATAATAATTCAATTTTCATGCAAGCCAGTAACTGTTCTACATTCTTTTTCCCACTCCTCTCCTGTTTTAATTTCTTGAATAGATTTATTCTCCCTTTCCATCCCCGTAAACCAAAATCTTAGTGGGTTTTTGTGGGAAAATAGTAAATTCTTCGTTAACAAAAGTTAGTAATGATATATAAACACTATCAAGAGGAGAGACAAAAAAGGATAGAAGCAGAAATTTACACAAGGATAGAGTATATAAAGTATAATAAAAGCTACTGGTTGAGTATTTAAGAACTCAAATGTTTGTTCAGTTCCTGCAAGCAGAAATACAGTGTTTTGAGATTTAAACCTTAAGTATTTTCATACTATTCCCAGTGCCCACTACTGAAACCACTGCCACTGATTTGGGCAATGATTCAGAAGCTCCTTATGTAGTAGGTAGAAAAGAAAAGTTTAATAATTCTATACAACTAATCATTTGATGGCAGGTACAATTACTTCCTTTTCCTCAAAGGTCCAGAGTAAACAGATGTTGCTCTAAGCCACCTTGTCTAAAGAAACAGTAAGAAATAGATTTATATTTGCATTTTATAAGATTTATTCAATTACATTAATGGAAGTGAATATGAATATTTCATTATCATAGCAATAAACTAAAATTAAGTGTTATACTCTGATGGAGAATGGGTTAGTTTTGTACCATTTCAAGAATTCTTACTGGTTCCAGCATTCTCCTTATTTCACTTCTTCCATTGTTCATGGAACAGATGAATATCCATGGATAGAAGCCTAGTGCTACAAACCTAAAAAAATGATCTGAAGACACTGTGGAACTAACCTGACTTTGACAGTCACTACTATGGCTGTTCCAAAAGGTTATATGGGAATAACCCTCTGCCCATAATGAAATCACCACCTATTTTTTGGATGGGAAGCCAGGGATTTCCATCTGCTAAGTTGTCAGCACATTATTAGGTCCATGAAAATCTGTCTTATTATCAGCCTTCAATAAGCTTATGTTCATCATCCCAGTAGACATTAAGTTGCTATATTAATTTACTGACCACATAGGTTATTCAGGCAGCTGACTTGAATCCTATAATAAGAGATTTTTGTTATACTACAAAACATCTTTTTATTCAACAATTTTAAATAAGGAAGGTATGCCTTAAATGTTAATAAATAATGACATCAATTACTATTAAGCTTTCAAGCCCCATTCATACATATTGAAGACAAAGAAACTCTCTAGGAAAATTTAAAAGCACAAATAATTGTAGGTGTGACCAAATATCCATTGTCTCCATGCCCAGACACTATCCCCCATGGATTTTCTTTCTCAAAACCAAGAAAAGCATCTACTGATCCATTCAATGATGGTTTCACTAAAGAACATCATATTACCAGGGCCCATTTGAGTCAAAATTCTATTCTCAGCAAAGATATTGTGACACTCTAATTGGTTTACAGTTTCTAATGCTCCCAATTCCTAGTGACACTTAAAGCTAATGAGAAGTTTGCATGACAATTAAACTGTTTTGAAAATATGATTATAGAAGAAGCAGGATATTTCTAGGTATAAGTAAGCACAAATCATGTTCTTGTTCCTATCTGCCACTTTTCCCCCCAACAGGTTGCTGTTGATATACCAACAGATTATGTACGAAGGTTCTTCAGGGTAAAAACAGTTGATGATATAGTAAAAAGATTGAACAGTACAGAAAAATCAAACCTTTTATATGCTTTACTGAAATTATTATGTAAATTTTACAAAGGGTATGCATGGTTTTCATAAAATATAGGGGATGCAAGCTATTTCTTTTTTATTTAAAACATTTTTTAATTATTTTTATTATAACACTGTGAAATAGACATTTACAAGGCTGTTCATGATTGGGTTTCAGTCAAACAATGTTGCAGCATCCATCCCTCCACCAGTGCACATTTCCCTACCACCAATGTCCTCAGATTCCCTCCCGCTCTCCCAGCCTGCCTCTATAGCAGACATTCTTTTTCTTTCTTTCTTTCTTTCTTTCTTTCTTTCTTTCTTTCTTTCTTTCTTTCTTTTTCTTTCTTTCTTTCTTTCTTTCTTTCTTTCTTTCTTTCTTTCTTTCTTTCTTTCTTTCTTCTTTCTTTCTTTCTTTCTTTCTTTCTTTCTTTCTTTCTTTCTTTCTTTCTTTTTCTTTCTTTCTTTCTTTCTTTCCTTCCCTTCCTTCCTTCCTTCCTTCTTTCTTTTTTCTTTCTTTCTTTCTTCCTTTTCTTTCTTGCTTGCTTACTTGCTTGCTTGCTTACTTCCTTGCTTCCTTGCTTTCTTGCTTTCTTGCTTTTTAATGTTTTGTAATTGTATATCTCACAGGGATACAAGCTACTTCTTCTATCTACCCCTTGAATCCCATGGATCAGAGAAGCAGGTATCAAGAGTTTCTCTTGTTTTTCTCTCTCTTGCCCACCCTCTCTCCAAATTCCTCCCTCCATCCCCCTCTCTCCTGCCACATCCCATCTTACTTTCCTCTCAACCCTCAATGACCTCAATGCAATTTTAAGAATAGTAGCTTCCAACCTCTTTGGAGAACAATATGGGCATTCCTCAAAAAGCTAGAAATTGAGCTTCCACATGACCCAACAATAGCACTTCTGGGAATATACCTTGTGTCTTCAAAACACACAACAGAAACCCCATCTGCACTTCTATGTTTATTGCAGCACTGTTCACAATAGTCAGAATCTGGAAACAGCCCAAGTGCCTGGGAACAAATGACTAGTTAAAGAAACTATGGTACATGTACACAATGGAATATTTTGAAGCTTTTAAGAAAGATGAAGTCATGAAATTTGCTTATAAATGGATGAACATGGAGAGTGAAATTAGTCAGAAAGAGAGGGACAGACACAAAAAGTCATAATACGCATTCATTTGTGGGGTGTAAAAAACATAATAAGAAACCAATATCCATAAACAAGAACCAGAAGGGTTTAGTCCATGCTTGTAAATCTGCTTCAAACTCTTGGGGAAAGGCAGTTGGGATAGGGAAGGGAACACTATGATAAAGACAATAGTAAATGGCCACTATATAAGAACTGTGTGTAGAATATGTAAAGGAAAAAACATGATAACCTCTCAATATCTATATTGCAAAACATAATTCTCAATGGGAGAGAGGAGAAAGAAGGAAAGTTCTTTGCCTTAGAAATAAGCTGAGGGATATGGGGGGCACAAGAGGGCAAAGGGGAATATTGGTGGTGAGAAACATTCACTGGTGGAGAGGTGGGTGTTAAGACAGTATGTGACTGAAATCCTATCATCAACAGCCTTCTAAAGGTATGGCATGATAACTCAATGAAATAAATTAATTAAATTAAATTAAATTTAAAAAGAACATTAGCTTCTCCACAAAGGAAATGGGAACCTGTAATAACTTGGTTTCTGAATTTTAGAGGATAAAAAGAAGCAATATGCACCATTTACAAATGTTAACTCATTTATTTCCATATTCACTCCATGATAAAATGACAGAGACCAAATAGTAATTACATAAAATAACCTGGGGGCGGGGCCATAGCCCAGCGGGTAGGCGTTTGCCTTGCAGCGGCTGGCCTGTGCCGGCCCGGGTTCGATCCCGGCGTCCCATATGGTCCCCCGCGCACCGCCAGGAGTGATTCCTGAGTGCAGAGCCAGGAGAAACCCCTGAGCATTGCCGGGTGTGACCCAAAAAGCCAAAAAATAAATAAAATAAAATAACCTGGGACCAGCCCTCTAGTTGTTCCACTAAGAGAAATAAATGAAACGAAATAAAATTCCTTTCTTATTGTCCTGCAGACCCTCGTAACTGCCCTGGGTTAGCCTACTGTTTAAAATGACACATTATTTTTGAATGTTGTCTTTGCTTCATTCCCTCTCTGAGCTCTGCTTCAGCTAATACTTACAATCATATGAAGTTTTTTGGCACAGAACAACCTATTCCATTGGGAAAGGCAGGGAGGGACTGGAGAAAGTGCATGTATGAGTCATTGATAAAACATGGAGCAGGAGGTCTTGTCACGGGTGGAATCTACTGCAAGTGTATGGGAGTCAGAGGTTAGGTAACACAGAGAAGGTAACAGTGTGCTAATAATCATTGGGAATGATAATACCAATCTAGAACTGAGCATTAAATGTAGGCAAATGGATATATATTTGATAACCTATATATATATCATATATATATGATAACCTCTAAATGTAAGTATTGAAAGCCACAGTGTGTAAGAGAAGAAAGAGGGGAGAGATACAGTGGGGGAGGGGAATTAGGGGATATTGGAGGTGGGAAGTGGGTACTGGTGGAGGGGGAGGGAATTAGGGAGACATTGGTGGTGGGAAGTGGGTACTGGTGGAGGGATGGGTTCTGGAACACTATTTGACTGAGACCCAAACATGAACGTCTTTGTAATTGTATATCTCATGGTGATATAATAAAAATTTTTAAATTAAAAAATAAAATTATAATCACATAAATGTTAAAGAAGAAAATATTATTACAACTTTCTTAGATGTCCCAACCAAAGCTGGACACATCCATGCTAAAATATTTTTAAAAAGTTGACAGCTTATTGTCTATGCCCAGAGCAATGCCACTGTGATTTGGAAAGCTGTACCAAGATTATTGCTTTCTACTAAGTTTTGGAAACTTAGTATAATATAAATTCATGTAAAAGATAGCAAATGAGAGAAAATACTTTTTAAAATACTTCTCATAGCCCTGAGAATATTAAAAGACAACTACCATGATTGGTTTCTTTTCCATGTACTTGGCCATCTCCCCATTGAAGATACCTCAGAGGACAAAGGAAGGTTGGATGTTAAAATTTTTATTATGACATTAATATATATGTACATATTATGATACCAATATCCAAGGTCAAGTGAAACATGACCTTGTAACAGGAGGTCTTGTCAAAGGTGGAAATTATCACAAACGTGGGAGACAGAGGCTAGGTAAGACAGAATATGGAACAGTGCACTAACAATTGTCTGAGGGTACTAATACCAACCTAGGAACTGGAGCATTAAATACAGGCAAAAGATACACATGACAACCCTTTAATGTATGTTCTGTAATCCATAGTCTGGAAGGGAAGGAAAAGAGAAAGAGAGAAAGGGAAAGAAATAAAGAACCTGCCATGGAGGTGGGTTGGGGAGGGAAGGGACCCTGGTAGTTAGTGGTGGGAGATGGGCACTGGTGGAGGGATGGGTGCTGGAACACTGTATGACCAAAACCCAAATATGAACTTTTTAATTGTATGTCCTTGTAATTGTATATATCACAGTGGTATAATAAAATATTTAAAAAATAAAATAAAAATAAAAAATAAATTTTGGAATAAAAAAGTTTAATATTCATTTAAACACTGTTAGAAATAAATATGAAAGTAGAGAAATAGGGAGAAACAAACTTGCTCCAGTGCCCTAGGCAGGATGGAGAATTGAACTTTATCTTGAGACTACTGAGCAGACTGTTTTCTTTTGAGTTTGGGAGACATTGTAAGCCCTATGACGCACAGTTAAATGAACTCACAAAGAATGCTTCATTTCAACGATAGACTCTGTTATTATTTCCACCAGTAGTTTCACTTTTAATTTTCAAATATAGTCAGCAAGAAATAAGAACCCTCCCACACTAATTGGTAAAGAAGTATCTGTTATTAATATTTAGCTGATTATATGTTTACATATTCATAATCTATCACAGAAATACATATGTACACACACAAGCACACACATTTACATTATACACCACATTTCATTTATTGGTTGTATATAATGGAAATTTTGAAGTTTCTGAGCAAAGAATAAAAGTCTTGCAAATGCTCCTCAGTATATTAATATTCTGATATGATAAAAAGATAAATGTTGATCTCTAAGTTTTGTTACAGCTAAACTATGTACACAAAAAGATCTTCCATACCTTTTAATCTCATTCCCTAGTCTTAGGAAATACATCAAAATATATAATCCTTTAGCTTAAAATTTTTTCACCAAGTGTTATGATAAATTCAGGATCTTGATAACCAATAAAACTGTCAACCTAACCCAAATTTAATTAGTTT
Source organism: Cryptotis parvus (assembly GCA_021461705.1). Classification (NCBI taxonomy): domain Eukaryota; kingdom Metazoa; phylum Chordata; class Mammalia; order Eulipotyphla; family Soricidae; genus Cryptotis; species Cryptotis parvus. Next base: position 10,033 of record JAJIBD010017505.1, read on the forward strand.
AAAGGTACATACATACAAGTGATCAAATCTGGGGGAAAATAGTTTAATTACTAGTCAACACATAACAGAAAATATAAATGAATCAATGTCGGGAACGCCGCCAGGGTCCCCCGACAGTGTCAGGACAGAAGTTTTCTTGTACCTCCGAGGTGCCGGAGAACAGATGATAACTCACGAGTCCGGTGCAGTTCCAAAAATGGCTTTTTAATAGTACAAAAGCTTTTCCACAGCACTCCAATATAATGAACAAACTTTAGCTCTGGTCTGAACTTAGACCATACAAAAGAGCCTAAGTCTCCCACCAAAGAAAGAGGATCTCACCCGAGCTGAGTCCTACCCAGAAGGAGCAAAAAGGCCAAAGAGCAAAAGCCAAAAGCCAAAAGGCTGAGGAGCAAAAAGCCAAAAGTGAAGAGATTGAAAGCCAAAAGTTCCAAAGGTAAAAGTGAAGCTTGAAGGGGCCTCAAGTCAGCCCTTTATACACACCAAAGTAATCCAATAGGGAGGGTCATGTCAACAAAGAACTCTAAACAGAGTGTGAGTGCCACACCCTATTGCAGGTATAAACAAAGGTTATGCCAAGGTCTAATCCTTTCTACCAAGATTATCTCTTATGTAAAACACTGGAGAGAGAGGGGTTGATATAAAGTAATACATCTTAACTTCATGAGCTTCATGTAATCTAGATGGTACCCACAAGATCCTTCTTATTATTATCTGCAACCAGGGGTGATTCCTGAGTATCTTGTTCTTCTTGTACTGAAAGGGTCACACTCGCCTGCTTAGAGCAAACTAGTATGATCCTTCCTATAGTCTTCCTATTGTCTCAGCGTAGCCAAGATGGTAGTCTCCTGGTAAATTCTAACTATCCCACGCTGGGGGCAGTGGGTATAAAGAGGAGCTGTGCCCAATCTAGAAAACATAGAAGTCTTAGTAGATGTATAAGTCAGAAGTTATTCAATCAAGATGACTTCTGTAACTGCCACACCCTTTAGCAGTGTTTACATAGAAGAGAGGTCTCATTAGAATGAACCTTGGTTTAAATAAGATTATGCTGGGAGTGGGCAAAACAACAAAGCTCCCAGGTTAGCTAAACCTGTCCTCCAACAAATCAACACCAAGAGATGCTAGGTCATATATCTCTTATGCATACTGCTTGGTAATTTTTTAAAACAAATTATTTTTCAAATTAGCATGACTGTTTTGATGCTGCCTTGTCATAAATTTTTTTCTTTGCTATGTCATTTAATAAATGATATAGCCAGAAACATAAACTTTGTATGTCAAGATTATACATGTACACTAGTGATGGTCAGGGTTTTGGAACATTGTATTACTGAAACACAATCATGAACAACTTTGTAACTGTGTATCTCATGATGATTAAATAAGAAAGGGGAAATATTACAGCTAGTACAGCAGGCAAAAGTGAGACTGATGAAGTCAAGTTAAATAGACCACGAGGAAAGAGAAATATATTTTCAGATATTGCCTTGTTGGCCTTTCGTTTTTTCTTAACACCTAAGTATCTGTAGTTGTATAGGTCTTGCTTGAGGCAAGTGTTAAAGCTGAGTGGAGAGTCAGTTAAGCTGACTCTCCATTAGATTAGACATTGTTCTGACAACCATGAACACAAATAACAAACACCTAAACTATGTTGTATAGCAAGGAGAGAAAAATTGCTTTGCAAAAACAGGATAGAGTCTGAGATGAAAAATGGTGCAGAACATAATAGTGTTTGCCATGGATATGCTGACCTTGCATATGTTCAATTTCTTGCAACACCTTAAGTACAGCAAGCAAACACTATAAAAAAGAATATTATCAGCAATCCTATATTTATTATAAACTTGAAATTTTCTAAGACACTAGATAGAAATTGCTCCCACCACAAAAATGAAATAGTTATGTGACATGGTAAAATCATTAGTTATCACTATGATTGTAGCCATATTGTAAGATATAAATATCAAACATGCACCCCTTAAGCTTAATGTAGTAGTCCAGAGATTAAGATACTTACTTGCCTTATATATATAACCTGGTTCTAGCTCAGACTTCCCCTGTTACTGCTAGGAATGATCCACGAGAAGACAACTAGAAGTAATCCCTGAGCACTACAAGGTGTGGCCCACTCACTTCACAAAAAAGACAAAGTTTCATGTCATATGTCAATTATATCACAAAAAATAATATTTAAAATAAACGAAAATAACATATACTGTTATTTTATAATAACACCGTGAGTTATACAATTACAAAGATGTTCATGATTGGGTTTCAGTCATACATTGTTCCAGCACCAGCCCCTCCCCAGCGCCCCCTCTCTCAGCCTGCCTCTATAACAGGCACTTTTCCTCTTCTCTCTCTCTCTGTCTCTCTCTCTCTTCCCCTTCTCTTACACACTGTGGCTTGCCCTGCATACATTTAGGGATTATCATGCAAACCCTTTGCTTACATTTAATGCTCAGTGTAGTCTGGCATTAACTTTTCCAACAATTAGTAGAAAAGTGGTATATATTTGATCGCTAGATCACTTGACATCCCATTATTCATCGATTTGCTCGAGCGGGTGCCAGTAACATTTCCATTTGACCCTATCACTTGCCATGTAGCCCAATGGCATCCGGTTGCTTCAGGAATAAAAATAGCCTCAAACCTTTCATTCAAGGTCTTGATGAAGATGTCTGACCATCTTGTAGGTAGGCGGTCACGTGACCTTTTGACATCCCGTGGGATACATTCGGTAAGGGCTCTAGTCCAGCGGTCGTCTCCAAATCGCATTACATGTCCAGCCCATCTGATTTTTGATGTCTTGCAAACGAGACAGCATCCCTGAGACTGGAACAGCAATGGAGGTTGGAACTCCAGATTCCTTCTTTCACTTGAGTGAGGCATGATATTCCAAGCATAGCTCTTTAAATTCCTCTTTGTGAGACCCGAATAGCGTTTCTCATCCAGCTTTCATAGGGCCCAGGTCTTGATGAAGATGTCTGACCATCTTGTAGGTAGGCGGTCACGTGACCTTTTGACATCCCGTGGGATACATTCGGTAAGGGCTCTAGTCCAGCGGTCGTCTCCAAATCGCATTACATGTCCAGCCCATCTGATTTTTGATGTCTTGGCAAACGAGACAGCATCCCTGATTCTGGAACAGCAATGGAGGTCGGAACTCCAGATTCCTTCTTTCACTTGAGTGAGGCATGATATTCCAAGCATAGCTCTTTAAATTCCTCTTTGTGAGACCCGAATAGCGTTCTCATCCAGCTTTCATAGGGCCCAGGTCTCTGAGGCATATGGTAAGGCAGGGAGAACGGTGGAATTGAAGAGATGTGCCCAGAGCTGGAGGTTCTTTGTCTTTTTTAGCTACTTCTTAGATGCTTTTGAAGGCATTCCATGCCACTCTCTTCCTCCTGCGCAGCTCGGGTTTTAGGTTGTTCATCATGTTGACTTCTCGACCTAGGTACACATAACTGCTGCATTCAGAGATGTTTGTTCCATTGAGAGTGAATGGGGGTCTGGAACTTGTTCATTTTTCATGAACATAGTTTTGTTGTGATTCAGCTGTAGACCTATTTTTCCACATTCTCGGTCAAAGTCAGACAGCATTTATGCCGCTTGACTAATTTTTGGTGTTATTAGAACGATGTCATCAGCGGAAGAAGAGGTGGTATAGTTGCCGACCGTCTATCTTCACTTCCATTCCTTCCCATTCTAATTGTAGCATGATATTCTCGAGGGTGGCGCTGAAAAGATTTGGTGAAATGGTATCACCCTGCCGAACCCTTCTTTTGACATCGATGATCACTTCTTTGTAGAATGGTGAGATTCTGGTGGTGAATCCGTAATACAGCTCACGAAGGATCTTGATGTATTGGGTTTGAATGCCCTGTTTGGCTAGGGCTTCAATGGCAGGTTCAGTCTCCACAGAATCAAAGGCTTTCTTTAAATCAATGAATGTGAGGACCGGTGGCATCTTGAACTCCCTACAAACTTCAATGAGCTTGGTTACCATGTGGATATGGTTGATTGTGCTGAATCCTTTTTGGAAGTCAGCAAGCAACTGGTTCAGCACCTCCATGATTGTGCGAAGGATGCCAAGAGAGGAAAAAGCCACAAAAGGAAGCCTGTCTTCAAAAACTCTAGAGCTCATTCTCCAACATGGCAAGGCGCGAGCCTCAGGCGACCAAATGCTAACATCCAAGCTTGCAAAAGCAGTGCAGAGAAGCGATAAATGAAGATCTCAAAGAGAGAAGAGCAGAAATACTGGAAGATGCAGCAGAAGCTGGGAAAAGTATTCGCAACACCCGCCTGTCCTTCACCAACTATAAGACCAAGATGACTGCCCTCCAGCATCCTGATGGATCTATCAATCTTCCAGAAAGGCAATTGAGAAGATTATCCATGACTTCTACTCAGATCTCTTTGATAGCCACGTCCACCTGCCAACATACCAAATTCTGCAGGATGGATATGTGGTTCCCAACATTAACCCTTCTGAAATCTGATATACCATTTTGTTGGTAAAGAAGGGAACAGCACCAGGCCCAGACAAGGTCAGACCCGAACACCTGAAGCATCTGCCTTCAGTACTCATCAATACACTGTCTCGGCTCTTCACATGCTACCTGTCTGAATGCAAGATGTCCTCCCAGTGGAAAAGCAGCAGGACAGTTCTACTGTTCAAGGGAGACATCCATGACATTGGCAACTATCGCCCCATCTGCCTGTATCTGTCATCTACAAACTGTGCACTCGAGTCACCCTGAACAGGATTGGCAGTACATTAGATAAAGGACAACCATGCGAGCAAGCTGGTATATATTTATATCCCACAAATGAATGCAGTTATTCTGTACCTGTCCTTATCCTTCCAACTAATTTTATAATTTTATTCAGCATGATAATATGCATGTCCATTCATTTTTAGGTAAATTTCCTGACCTAATTTTTGTTTTGACAGCTGCATAGTTTTCCATTGTGCAGATGTACCATACCTTCTCTCTCTTTTTTTTTTTTTTGCTTTATGGGTCATACCCAGTATGCTCAGGGTTACTCCTGGCTCTTTCCTCAGGAATAACTCCTGGAGGAACTCAGGGGACCATATGGGATGCCACGGATCGAACCCAGGTCAGCCACGTGTAAGGCAAATGCCTACCCGCTGTGCTATCGCTCAGGCCCATAACTTCTTTATCTATGTGCTCGGATACTGTGGTTGTTTCCAGATTCTGGCTATTGTGAATAGTGCTGCAATGAATATAGAAGTGCAGATGGTGTTTCTGTTTTGTGCTTTTGGGTCTCCAGGCTATATTCCCAGGAGTGTGACGTTCATATCACCCTGACACCTAAAGTAGACAGAGACATCACAAAAAAATAAAACTACAGACCAATCTCCCTGATGAACACAAATGCTAATATCTTCAACAATATACTAGCAAATAGAATCCAAAGACTCATCCAAAAAATTGTACACCATGACCAAGTAGGATTCACCCTAGGAATGCAAGGATTGTTCAACATTTGCAAGTCAATTAACATAATACATCACATCAAAAGAGAAAAATAAAAACCAGATTATCATATCAATAGATGCAGAGAAAACAGTTGACAAGACCCAACAACAGTTCATAATAAAAAAAACTCTCCATAAAATGGGAATTGAAGGAACTTTCCTCAGTATAGTCAAAGCCATCTACCACAAGCCCACAGCGAGCAACATTTTTTTTTTTAATTTTTTATTATACCACCGTGAAACATACAATTACAAAGGTGTTCATAATTGGTTCTTGGTAATACAGTATACCAGCACTAATCCCTCCACCAGTGCCCCATTTCCACCACCAATGTACCCCACCCCTCCCGGCCACCCCCCCCATGCTGCCTTAATAGCAGGTACTCCAATTTCCTCTCTCTCTCTCTCTGTCTCTCTCTGTCTCTGTATCTCTCTCCCTCTTATTTTACACATTGTGGCTAGCCCTGCAGATATTTAGATTATCACTTAAGTCTCTTTGTGTATATTCAATGGTGAGTTTTAATCTGTCATTACCATTTTCCACATTTAGTAAAACACTGGTATCTATTTATGTCCTATTAATGAATGCAGTCATTCTCTATCTGTCCTTTTCCTTCTGACTAATTTCACTCAGCATGATAGTCTCCATGTCCATCCATTTGCAGGTAAATTTCATAATTTCATCTTTTCTGACAGCCGCATAGTATTCCATAGTGTAGATGAACCACAGTTTCTTTAGCCAGTCCTCAGTTCTCGGGCATTTAGGTTGTTTCCAGATTCTAGCTATAGTGAATAGCGCAGAGATGAACTAAAGAAGTACAGATAGTGTTTCTGCTATGTGTTTTTCGGTCTCTTGGGTATATTCCCAGGAGTGCTATTGCTGGATCAAATGGGAGCTCAATATCTAGTTTTCGGAGGAATGCCCATATTGTTGTCCAAAAGGGCTGGACCAGTCGGCACTCCCACCAACAGTGGATCAGAGTCCCTTTTTCCCCACATCTACGCCAGCACTGGTTGTTCTTGCTGTTTTGGATGTGTGCCAGTCTCTGTGGTGTGAGATGGTACCTCATTGTTGTTTTGATTTGCATCTCCCTGATGATTAAAGATGAAGAACACTTTTTCATATGCCTTTTGGCCATTCGACGAGCATCATTCTTAATGGCGAAAAACTGATAGCCTTCCCCCTAAGACTGGGGACAAGATTGCCCACTCTCACCATTTCTATTCAAAATATACTTTTAAATTACATTTACCATGTTCCGATGAACTAAAAAGTAACTGAGAGAGTAAAGAAAATTAAGATATACATCACTAGTCACTATCTTCCTGCTAATCATCTATTTGATAGAGCGGGTACGAGTAATATCTCCATATGTCCCATCTCATGCAAGTAGAACCCAAAGGCATCCGCCCGCTCCAGGAACATAAAGAGCTCAAACAATTATATTAGGTCACGGGAATGACCTAATATAAATGTTACTGGAATTTGGCATATCAAATACTACACGAGCAGCTTGCCAGGCTTGCCGTGCGGGTGGCATACTGTTGTCGTCACCTCTAAATAAAGCATTTATTGATAAACCGTGCTTCCGCTAGCGGCCGCACGAGCCTGGCTGTGATAGTCTGGTCTGCTGGGTGGATAAGATATACATAAACAGCTACAAATGCCATAAATACCGCAAACTTGTATTATTCATGGCTAGTAACTATTTTAATAGTCCAAGAGTTATGACATGATGGATAAAATTGGTAAGAATAACAAAGGAGATCAAAATGGTTTCTGGGACAAAGACATAGCATACAGGTAAGGCACTTTCCTTGTACAGATGACCTATATTTTATGCCCTGGCACTGCATACAGTCCCCCAAGATCACCAGAATTGATCCCTGAGCACAGGGTCACAAGTAAGCCCTAAGCATCACAGGTATACCCCCAAAACAAATTTTTAAAAACTTCATTTCATATATAGTGCTCTTTTGTTTTGGGGGGGAGGTAGTGGTGAGGGTGGTGAGTAAGGGACATCTGGCCTCTTTCCTTACCATATAAAGGGATAGATACTTCTCTAATATGGAGTTGATATGAGAGTAATATCACAATATAAAAGGGTGCCAGAAAGAGTGCAGAGTCATTGTGGATGCTTGGCACATCAAAGGCCCAGGTTCCATTCTTGGCACTGCATGGTCCCCCAAATACCACTAGGAGTGACCTACCAAGCACCTAACTAGGATTAACTTCTGAGTACCAATGAGTGAGTTCCTGAAATACAAAAGTACAAAGGATTCTACAAATCCCAGTAGACTTTAAGAGAAGGATCCAGCAATAGATCCATTAAAGAAAAAAAAAACCAGTCCATATGACACTGCAGATATGTGAGGGAAGGGTACCTTACAAAAATAATAAAACCTCTACTAGCTAGATAGAACAAGATGTGCATTTTTGTGGATTTGGGAGGAAAGATTAACTTTTCTTATATTTTTCATCTACCCTCCTAACACCATTCCTATACCAATTATAAAATATTACTCCTGAGTTCATCATTTGCCATTCCTTTGTGGCCTACAAATTCAACACTCATTTTAGAGCTGCCCTTGAAGACCTCCTAGAAATTTCAAGTGCTTCCAAGGTGGCTTGCAGGCCATCTGTCCAAAGTTACCAACCATATGGATTTCATTAACTTATCTCAGTCAGTCCTCTCATATAACCTACTTGATTATGAGAGCATTTCACAGCCCAGAAAGCCTAAGGGGGTTAAGGTCTACTTTCTCTTTGAGGCTTCCAACTCTCTGAAACAACACCAGGATCATTAATATCACACAGATCTTTGTGAGAAGGCTAAAACTGGCTTTCCTCAAGGAACTCAGGTCATGATTTCACTCTTTTCTTCTTTGACAAAGTCAAATCACCTAATAACCTTCCAGTTAGAGGAATGGGGTCCATCTGTTCAATTAGACTCCTTGAGTTCATCTGGCAAAACTGCATAGGTTAATTATTTACCATTATTTTTCATCAATATGCAAAAATCTAAAAGTTTGACCACAAAGGTCAAGCAAAATTTCAATTTACTGAACTAAAAATAACATTTGATTACCAACATCACCAACAAACACTCCACTTTTGGAAAGTAAAGGCAGTTTACAGAAACAAAACCTTGAGGGATTTTTTTTTGCAAAAATGCAATAAAATGGTCAAAAGAATTACAGTCTTTAACAATCTTTCACATTTTTTAATCAATGAGGTGTGGCTGTGGTGCCCAGCTGTTTCAGCAGGTGGCAGACAGGAGACAGGCTTGTCTACACCCAGGTTCTGCCCTGTGGGCCCTGGATTATTGATGGTCTGACATAGAAAAGATTGGTCACCCTGGGATGAACCCAGAGACATGGCAGAGCCTGACAAGCTACCCGTGGTATTTTTAAATATGCCAAAAACTGTAATAATAATGGACCTCCTTCCCAACGAATGGAGACGTTACTGGTACCTGCTCAAGCAAATTGATGAACAACAGGAAGACAAGTGACAAGTGACCCTGTCACCATCTTTTCCTCCTTTCCTCCCCCCAACTCTGCCTCCCACGCCTCCTCTTCTAGATTGCTCTTCTCACTCTTGAGAACATTTCACAACCTAGAAAACCTAAGAGAATTAAGTCTAGTTTCTTTTTGAGGTTTCCAAAGACAAACTGCTCCCCTCCCCTATTTCCCTATTCCTCCTTCTGTCTCACTTCCTCCTCCCTCTCTTTCCCTCACTTTTCTCTCTCTCCCCTCCTTCCTCAAAGAGATCTTATTAGCTATTGTTCTATCACATCACTATCTACCTACTGGTGGAATTTTTTTTGATTTATCAATCTATATTATACCCTGTGCAGTGAGGCTTCATTAATTCTTTCTTGGGATCTTCAAGTCTATCTAGGAGTCCTGTTATCTCTTCTCATTTTTGTTGGGTCTAGGTGAAGAAGAAGCAGGGAAGAAAGATCTTTTTCTTTTGTATCTAAGTCTGACGTGTCTTAATTATCTTGTTTTTGATATATCATGTTATGAATTTTAAGTTAAAATACATAAAGCATGCAATTTGCCATGCTGTCTTAGTATGCAATTCTGTAGCATTCAAAAAGTTGTGTAACCACTACTACTATTTATTTCCCAAATATATTATCATCCCAAATAGAATATCTCTGACCATTAATCACTAACCTCCCATTCCCTCACTACTCAGGCCCTGACAGCAGCACTACTTTTTCTACATTGGGGTGTTGTTCTTATTTTTTTGGTCACACCATGTGATTCTCAGGGTTTACTCCTGGCCCTGTGCTCAGGAATTACTCCTGGCAGTGCTCAGGAGATCAAATGGGATTCCTGGAACCAAACCTAGGACAGCCATGTACAAGGCAAGTGCCCTATCCATTGTACTATCATTTCAGCCCTTATTCCCTCTACTTTCATCTTTATGAATTTGCCTCTACAGTTACTTCCTATAAACAGTATCATAACGTTTTATGCCTCGCTTGTGTCACTTAGCACAAAAGCATATGCACGATGTATCATGTATTAGGACTTCACTCCCTTTCTATGAATGAGTACACCATTATGTGTTTGCAGTCCACATTTCATTTACCTATTTATCTTTGATATATATGCCAAATACCAGTAACAATTATAGGCCTCATTCCGGAATGGATTGAGGCTCTTTATGTTCCTGGAGCAAGCAGATGCCTTGGGCTCTACTAGCATGAGACAGGACATATGGAGATGTTACTGGGGCCCGCCGAGCAAATCAATGATGAACGGAAGACAGTGATACAGTGATACAGTGATTTATCTTTAAGTGGCAACCTTGGTTATTTCCATCCCTTTACCTAAATTTAATAATATTTCAGTGAAGGCTAGTATATAAACATCTGTTTGAATTCCTGAAATCCTGCTTTCAGCTAATTCTAGTATATGGAATTGCTGAGTAGTCTGGTAATTCTGTTTATTTACTATGTTTCCAAAGTAAATTTTGAAACAGAAAATATGAGGACACCTTTTCCATTTCCCCATCATTCCCATTCAAACAATTTTATATTTCTCTTAATCCATATGGTTTAATCACAATGAAAAGAAAAGATCACTGGGTAACTGATAGAGGTCAGATTTTAGTTGCTTTCAAAATTTCATATTGATACTTGACTGAAATTTTTGTGTGTGTTTGAAATGGCCTAAAAGTACTGCCTATACCACACAAGTAGAAATATTGCTGGATATTTTAGTTCGTACTTCCCTCTTATAGAAAAGAAACTCAGGGAAACTTGCATTCCTTTTCTAGGTTTGGATAGCAAATTTGATGTCCTACCAATATTGCACTAGAATGCAAGCAGTAGAATGTTTAATGAAATTTATCACCCTTTTTCTGTTTGAAAATGTTAAAAATGAAATCTGTCTGAAGGGAGTGGCCTTGTGTCATAGGGGATATGTCTCTTCTTCCTAGTTGTGATTGTATGATTAGACATCTCTATGCTGTCCTTCGAGTTGATCTCCTATCAGCATACTCCCTCTTGCCTTTTGATGAAGTTTCTAAAGAGAGTTTACTAAAGATCACTGAAGTCTAGAAGTATCTTTTATTTCCAAGATTATAAAAACTCTTTATTTCCAAGATTATAAAAAATCCCGCGTTTTCCACATCTGGACTTCTTTCTCATCACAACCCACCCAGCAGACAAGACTATCACAGCCCGGATCATAGACACCCACCCTGCAGCAGTCTGTTTTCAATCCGCCCAGGTATGCTAAACCAGAGACTCTTCAGACATGAGGCAGAGCTGCTACTTGCTCTCCCTGTGCCCAGGCGCTCATGAGGTGCCCGGGAGGCATGACGGGTTCTAGCCCTGGCCTGCCACCCCAGCAGAGCCTCACAACAAGCCAGACGAACCCCCCCACTCCATGGGGGCCGCTTTTTCCATATCCGGTCTCTTTCTCATCACAACTCCACCCAGCAGACCAGACTATCGCAGCCCGGCTAGCACGGCCGCTAGTGTCCTTTGCGGTTCATCAATAATTGCATTATTTAGAGGTGACTACAAGACTTTGCCACCCGCACGGCAATCCTGGCAAGCTGCTTGTGTCGCATTTGATAAGACAAATACCAGTAACATTTATATTAGGTCATTCCCATGACCTAATATAATGGATTGAGGCTCTTTATGTTCCTGGAACAAGCGGATGCCTTTGGGTTCTACTAGCACGAGACAGGACATATGGAGATATTACTGGTGCCCGCTTTAGCAAATAGATGATCAACGGGAAGATAGTGATAGATAGTGAAAAATTCATATGTCAGCACAGCCTGGTTTATTTCACCACATTTTATTTCCTTTGGATCTCTGTCATGATTATAGACTAGCTCTTTTATCATTCAGTAACATTGATCTTACAACTATTTGGGTAAAGATCCCTGTGCTGGGTTAGGTAGATATATCAGAAGTTAATGGCATGTGCCTTGTGCCTACCCTGGCTCAACACCTGGCAATGCATGGCCCACAGCTTTGACAGCTGTGGTCCTTGTGACCACTGAGTAACCAATGACTTTGAGTTCTAGAATTCACCTGTTCATTCCAATGGGCCAAATACCACAGGGAGTAATACTCCCCATGAACTCAACTTGTATCCTCCAATAGAACCTTCAACTTTTCTTGGGACCCTTAAAAGAACCCTATCCTAGATTCCTTTTTTTTCTGTTTTTTGCTTTTTGGTCACACCCCAGCTATGCTCAGGGTTATTTCTGGCTCTGCACTCAGAAATTACTCCTGGCATATGTGATGTATGGGATACCAGGGAATTGAACCCGGCTGGCTGTGTGGAAGGCAAACACCCTCCCCGCTGGAGTATCGCTTCCAGCCCCTAGATTCCTAGGAATGAGTAAGACATGTTTTATAGACTCCTGAGTCTGATACACAGAAATAAGGAAATTAGGGAAACTAATTTGAAACATATATGAAATTAAGTCAAGTCCACTAACCAGGACAAGATTTCTGGAATGAGATATATTTGAAAATATTTAGATAGAAGGTATAACTCAAAAACAGTTCTGGATGTTATATGAGAGAATACTTTTGAACCAAATAATAAGTAAAAATCAAACAGTAAAAGTATGGCTTTGTCCCATAGTAAGCTGTGGCCACTATTGACTGAGGAACTGTTTATTCTTTCTACAGTTCACACCAGAGATTTGCTTTGTTTGCAAAAGATTTTTAAATAACACAGCATATGGATATATGTTTATGGGATTTAGAAGGTAAAATAGTTTTCAGCAAAAAAATATTCCTTTTAGATAGGAATAAATTATTTCCATTATGGATCAGGAAAATACATGCCTTACTGAAATTTTGTTCATAGAAAACCACCAATGACAGTACTTTAAATCAGAGAACATCAATAAAAATTAAAATAAAAATATTTTGCAAAATTTTAAAGAGAAAATGTTTTTTAAAGATGCATGCC
>JAJIBD010017506.1:0-25916 GCA_021461705.1 Cryptotis parvus
GTGGACTCCTGGCTCTGTGCTCAGGGGTCACTCCTGAAAATGCTTAGGGACAATAAATGAATCAGGGAACTGAATCAAGGAAGATGGGTAATACATTTTTTAAAGTACCGTGCTAAGAGCTATGAAGGTAGCTCATTACCACACTGCCTGTAATACAGTAGGTATTAAAGGCAGTGCATGTACCGCCTGCAGAACCCCAATTCCGACCGCTGAGCTGTATGGTTCCCTGAATATCACCATGCGTGACCCCTCAGAGCTAAATCAGGAGTAGCCCAATTACTACCTGCTATGGCCCCAAATAAACAAAAGGAGCTAGACAAAACTTGATATAACCATAGAACATAAGAACTATATTTTAAAGTTTAACAGTACTGCAAATTCCAGTACCTCAATAAAAATGCTTTAAAAAAAAAGTTTTAAACCTATTTTTTACCTCTACCTGAAACTGGGCTTCTAATGTGAAAACTTAGAGTAGCTCATTCTTCTACTAAGTTTAATAATAAAAACACCCACAGGACATTGGTGGTGGGAAATGGGCACTGGTGGAGGGATAGGTGCTGGAACACAGTATGGTCGAAATCCAAAACACGATCATCTTTGTAATTGTTAAAAAAACATAAAATAAAAACCCATATTGTCCTTTAATCATATAATTCTTTAAAAAACATATAGTTCCCTATGATCATTTTACTGTTGTCATCATCTACTTTAAGTTTACTACCTTTTGTTTTGTTCTCTTCTTGGGATTGCCGAGTGTGGGAACACTGGGATTGCTGAGTCTGGGAGTACTGGGATACAGTTTGTGGAAAATCTTCATACACAACCTCTTCTAACCATGGAAAACAAATGACAGCAAGATACCAGTGAGACCTGTTTTAAAACAAAAGAAAAGAAATCAATAAAACAATCATAGCAATACCAAGTTGGAAACAACACAGAACAACAAATACTGCTTGCTCTGTGGGAAGCTGACATGCAAACAAGCACTGAAGGGCATAGGTCATATAAACAAATACTTCAAAAATGATCTCCAGCTTTATTGCATTACAATATTTATTATGTTATTTAATGTTTATTTTTTCTTGATAAACTCACATATTTTCTTCTCATCCCTATTGCTAGGTAGCATATTCTTAATATGACATCTGGTTTTAAACAAAGAAATTTCATGAGGGGCCAGAGCAATAGCATAGGCAGTAGGGTGTTTGCCTTGCATATGGTCCACATGTGTCCAATCACCAGCATCCATATGGTCCCCTGAGCAACCAGGGAGTAATTACTGAGTGCAGAGCCAGGAGCAACCCCTAAGCATTGCCGGGAGTGACTCAAGAAGCCAAAAACAAAAAAAGTATGGAACTGGAGTGAGAGTACAGCGGGAAGGCGTTTGCCATGCAAGCAGCTGACCCATGTTCAATCCCTGGCATCCCATATGGGTCCCTGGGTGCCATCATGAGTAATTTCTGAGTATAGAGCCAGAAGTAACCCCTAAGTATTGTCAGGTGTGACCCCAAAAACGAAAAAAAAAAATCATGACTTTAAAATAAAGCCCCCTAACCAGAAAGATAGTACAGTGGGTAAGGCATTTGCCTTCCATGAAGTTGACCTGGGTCCAATCCCTGGCACCACAATACAGTCCCCGGAGCACTGCCAGGAGTGATCCCTAATAAACCCTGAGTACTGTCAGGTGTGGACCAAAATCAAACAAATAAGAAACACACCAAAAATACAAAGTTTCAGAGCTATCACTGTATCTCTGTATCACTGTCTTCCCGTTCATCATCGATTTGCTCGAGCAGGCACCAGTAACATCTCCATATGACCTGTCTCATGCAAGTAAAGCCCAAGGGCACCTGCTTGCTCCAGGAACATAAAGAGCCTCAAACCATTCCATCAGGTCATGGGAATGAGGTAATTGTTACTGGTATCTGGCATATCTGGCATATCAGAGCTATAGCTGAGAAAATGAGTATGACAAACTTAGTAACAAGTTTACAGATGTCCCTTGGAATGCTCTCTACAATATATAAAACGCTTTCCAAAACTAATTAAACAAGGAAAACACAACTTGGGGTAAATCCAAATAATTCAAATGTGTTAATTTGTAGATATTTAGTGTTTCTCCTATTGAGAATTTGCTCTAAATAGGCTCTTTGGAGCCAAACAGTACATAGCTATACTATCTGCCACTAAAGCAGGGGCCCAGGAAAAATCCCAAGAGGCAGTACACATGCCTTACATGTGTATGGCTTGGGTTGGTTCCCTGATACTGCATGGTCTCCCCAACACCACTGGCTATGGTCCTGTTGGACCAAAGCGCCTTGCACACAGCTGTCCTGGGGCACCATATGTGGTCCCCTAAACCCTGTCAGCAGTGATTCCTCAGTACAGACAGGTGTGGCCAGAAAACAAATGAAAGACATTAAATAAATGTGTAGTATTACCATTTTCAGTTTTAGTGCTTAAAGACCTTGTTTGTTTTTTTTTTATATGTGAAGGTGATCTTTTATTTAGAAAAATATATACATTTTCTTGAATCCAAAAAAGAAAATTGTCTCAGTCACTATATTCTCATCACTTATTTTATTATTTTACCATATTTAAAACATAGCCATTGTCAAATGAAAAACCAAGATAAGAGGCCGGAGCGATAGCCCAGCAGGTAGGGCATTTGCCTTGCACGCGGCCGGCCTCTGCCGGTCTGGGTTCGATCCCCGGCATCCCATATGGTCCCCTGAGCACCGCCAGGAGTAATTCCTGAGTGCAGAGCCAGGAGTAGCCCCTGAGCATTGCCAGGTGTGACCCAAAAAGGCAAAAAAAAAAAAAAGAAAGAAAAAAGAAAAACCAAGATAAGCAAATGATTGCTTTAATTACTTGCTCATTTATTTTTTACTTATTTTTGTAGAGACCACACCTGTAAGTGGCTAGGAGATCACCAAGACCAACACTTTTACTGCTCGCTCATCTAAACATACACAAAATAGCTCTCTATGCTCCTTTAAAACTTAATTTTTTAAAAATTTTTTATTTTTTACAATTACAAAGATATACAATTAAAAAGTTCATATTTGGGTTTTGGTCATACAGTGTTCCAGCACCCGTCCCTCCACCAGTGCCCATTTCCCACCACCAACGTCCCCAGTTCCCTCCCCCTCCCCAGCCCGCCTCCATGGCAGGTTCTTTATTTCTTTCCCTTTATCTCTCTTTCTCTTTTCCTTCCCTTCCAGACTATGGATTACAGAACATACATTAAAGGGTTGTCATGTGTATTTTTTTGCCTGTATTTAATGCTCAGCTCTAGGTTGGTGTTAGTACTTTCGACAATTGTTAGCACACTGTTCCATTTTCTGTCTTACCTAGCCTCTGACTCCCACACATTTGTGATAATTTCCACCTTTGACAAGACCTCCTGATATATGTTTCACTTGATCTTGGATATTGGTATCATAATATGTACATATATATTTATGTCATGCAAATAAATGCAGTCATTCTGTAAACTTAATTTTTAAACAATCTGAAATACTCACGACTCATTTACAGGCACAAAAGATGTAATCTTTATTAAAGATGTTTATATGACGAGTCCATGTTCTTACTCTTTTATGTCTTCTCTGTGCCATTCTGAGAATATAAAAGGTAGATATTTTATACATAAAATTGTTGTAATGTAAGGATTTCAAGAGTGACATTTACATACCAAAATTATCATAATCGATAAATGTAACCATGTTCTTTAAAATATATAATATTCAACAATCTAGAAAAATAAGTACTTTTAATAACTCCAGGTGTTCTTAAATCTGAACACAATAAACAATAATGTAAAGGATAGAAAAAATGCAGAAATTTATAACGTGTACATTAGATTCTAAAAGTGGATGAATAACAGAACATAAACACAAATAAGTTATTTATTATTCAGCTCTACAAAGAAAACTACAAAATGATACTTCAAGAAGTACAAGGACATAAGGAAATGGAGACATTCCCTGCTCATGGATTAGGAGAATTTACATTGTCAAAATGGCAATACTCCCCAAAGCATTATATACAGATTCAATGAGGTCCCTATAAACATAACCATGACATTTTTCAAAGAAATTGATCACACACTCCTGAAAGTTGTCTAGAACAATAAATCCCCACAAATAGTTAAATCAATCCTTGGGATAAAGGTGAGAGGAGGCATCACTTTCTCCAAATTCAAACTGTATGACAAATGATAATTAACACAGTATGGTATTGGAATAAAGACAGACCCACAAACCAATGAAACATAACTAAATATCCTGACACACATCCTCAAATATATGATCACTTAACTTTTGATACAGGAGCAAGAAATATGAAGTGGAGCAAGTAAAGCCTCTTTAATAAGTGGTGCTGGGAAAACAGCGACATGTAAAAAAATGAACTCAGACCTCTATTTAACCAACATGCACAAAAGTCAGATCCAAATGGATTAAAAACCTCAACATCAGGCCTAAATTCATAAGGTACATGGAAGAAAATATAGGCAAAACTTTTCACAACACTAAGGCTAAAGGCATCTTTGAAGATGAAACACAACTGACCAAGCAACTGGAAGAAAAGACAAAAAAGGACTACATGAATCTGAGACGCTTGTGCACCTCAAAAGAAATAAGAAACAGTGACAAAGATTCCATGCTCAGGGGTTACTCCTGGCTCTGCACTCAGGAATTACTCCTGGCGGTGCTCGGGGACCATATGGGATGCCGGGATCGAACCCGGGCCGGCACAGGCCGGCCGCGTGCAAGGCAAACGCCCCTACCCGCTGGGCTATCGCTCCATGGGGACATGGAAATTCGCAGACATGGGGCAGAGCTGCTACTGGCTCTCCCCGTGACCAGCCGCTCACGAGGCGCCCGGGAGGGATGGTGGGTTCCAGCCCTGGCCCACCACCCCAGCAGAGCCTCGCAACAAGCCAGACGACCCCCCCACTCCATGAGGGCCTCCATTTTCCACATCCAGACTTCTCTATCATCAGACCTCCACCCAGCAGACCAGCCTATCAGCGGCCGCACGGTTCATCAATAAATGCTGGACTTAGAGATGCCTACAAGAGTATGCTACCTGCACGGCAGAGCCTGGCAAGCTACCCGTGTTGTATTTGATATATATGCCAAATACCAGTAACAATTTTAGACCTCATTCCGAATGGTTTGAGGCTCTTTATGTTCCTGGAGCAAGCAGATACCTTGGGCTCTACTAGCATGAGACAGGACATATGGAGATGTTACTGGGGCCCGCTCGAAGCAAATCGATGATGAACGGGAAGACAATGATACAGACAGTGACAAAGATACAAAGACAGCCCACAATAGGTAAGATAGAGAAGGGACTAGTTTGACAATAATTGAAACAGTAATGCTAGATTACAACTGAGTTCTGAAAATAGGTAAAGGAATATACCTATTTAAAATAGGTAAAGGAATATACCTTCTCATGCTTGGCTCTACTAGCATGAGACAGGACATATGGAGATATTACTGGTGCCCGCTCTAGCAAATAGATGATGAACGGGAAGATAGTGATAGTGATAGTGATAGTGATAGTGATAGTGATAGTGATAGTGATAGTGATAGTGATAGTGATGATAACCCTTCAGTGTCTTCTTTTGGAAAACACAATGTACAAAAGGAGAGAGAAAGTGAGAGGGAGAAAGAGAGGAAAAAAATAAAAGTATCGGTTGTAGAGACAGGTTGTGGGGGTGGGTAGGAGGGAAATGGGGCACACTGATGTTGGGAAATGTGTCCCAGTAGCGGGATGGGTGTTGGAACACTGATGACTGAAACCCAATCATGAGTAATAAACCCAAGCCTTGAAAGGATCAAGGGAAAGGAAGGAAG
Source organism: Cryptotis parvus (assembly GCA_021461705.1). NCBI lineage: Eukaryota > Metazoa > Chordata > Mammalia > Eulipotyphla > Soricidae > Cryptotis > Cryptotis parvus. The sequence goes on from JAJIBD010017506.1 coordinate 5,871, forward strand.
GGAGGGAGGGAGGGAGGGAGAGAGGGAGGGAGGGAGGGAGGGAAGAAGAGAGGGAGGGAGGAGGAGGGAGGGAGGGGAGGGGGAGGGCAGGAGGGGAGGGAGGGAGGGTTTTTCCGATTACCTCACCAAGGAAATTAAGAAAGATACAGAGAGATAGTACAATGCAGAGTTAAGGTGTATGTCTAGCATGCAGAAGACCCAGTTCAAATCTTGGTAACACCTGGTTCTCTAAGCACTGGTAGGGTCAGCTGTAGAGGTTCCTGACCAGCACTGAGGTGACCCAGGTAACTTCTAGCAGTAGAGGACCTGAGAAGCATCACATCCTTAGGCAGGCACGTGGTGACTAACCAAGAACAGCTGTAGAGACCCATGGGCTTCCTATGTTGGATGACAAGGCCTAGCTATCTTGGGATCTTTGATTTACTTACAGTTTAAACTATTTACATGTTCTTAAGCCAGAGCTCATGCTAACGAGAGCTCTCTTCTGTGTAAGCACTGATGGAGGATATGGCAGTTACAGGAGTTATTTTGACTCAATTAATAACCTCTGAGGGCCGGAGCAATAGTCCAGCGGGTAGGGCATTTGCCTTGCATGCGGCTGACTGGGGTTCGATCCCCGGCATCCCATATGGTCCCCCTGAGCAACGCCAGGAGTAATTCCTGAGTGCAAAGCCTGGAGTAACCCCTGAGCATTGCCAGGTGTGACCCAAAAAAGAAAAAATGCCTAGCGTATCAATTAATAACTTCTTAAATATTATTAGAATCTCTACTATAATTTCAATGTTATCTAGATTGAGCACAATTCCTCTTAATACCCACTGGTCCCAGCGTGGGACAGTTAGAATTTACCAGAAGATCACCATCTTGGCTTCGTTGAGACTACCATTTAAGATTAAAAAAAGTATCATACTAGTTTGCCTCATGCAGGCAAGCATGACCCTTTCAGTAAACAGGACAAGACACCCTGGTGCAGATGATAAATAAGAAGGACTCTGTGGGTACCATTTAGAATGCATAAAATCCATGAAATTATGATGTGTTTCTCCCCATGAATATACATCCATTAAGATGTATTTCTTTGTACCAGCCCCCTCTCTCTCTCCAATGTGTTAGCATGAGATAATCTTGAAGAAAGGGACTAGTGCCTGGCATAAACATTTGTTAGACCTAAAACAAGTGTGTCACCACCCTAGTGTGGCACTACCTTACATCTACACCTAGACGCTGATTTGTTGATCTTTGTTGACACTACCCTCCCTGAAGATAGGATTACTTTTGGATATATAAGAAGACTGACTAGAGGTACAATGATCCACTTTGGTGGGAGACTTGGGCCTGTGTGCATGGTTGGAGTTCTGACCAAGAACTAGAGGTCTGGGGAATCCCATTATCTTGGACTGAAGTGACAGAGCATGTTTTAGTAAAATTCTTTTGAAATTGCGCTGGACTCCTGAGTTTTCATTCATTCCCCACCGGCCTCAGAGGTAGAAGGGGACTTGTTTTCTGATATTGTTGGGGGACCCCAGCAGCTCCCTGACACTCCTGAACTCCACTTGGGAGCCCTACCCCCACCTCTACCCCCACAAAAAAAAATAAAAGAAAGATATCAAACCAAGTATGGTAGTCAAAAAAATTAGGAAGTGTTTCTTACAGCAAAGAGACCTGAAAGACCCAACAGGTGGCAATAGTGTTGACTCTAGGAAAGAATTAATTAATAGTATCAAAGCAATACATTCTCCTCTTAGAACTTTAGTGTACGCAAAACTGACTTACGAAAGATTTGGATTATCTTCTATTAAATTATTTTCCTTTCTTGTCAGACATTTATAAAAAAAAGCTACTAAAAATGTGACTCCGTTCAACAAGTTCATCTGATGCCTTCTCCAATATAAGATACCTGTAAAGTAACAATATCACAAAAAAATCAATTATTTTTATATTCTAGCTGATCTTCCCGCTAAGCTACCTTATGCATTCTGGAAATCCTCATTTTATTTATTTTTGTTATTTTGATTATATTCAATAAACAGTAACTAGAATAGACCTCATTCCCATGTCCTGATGGAATGGTTTGAGGCTCTTCATGTTCCTGGAGAGAGCAGAGGCACTGGGCTATACTAGCACATGACAGGGACAAGTGGAGATGTACTGGCACCCGCTCAAGCAAACTGATGAACAACGGGAAGACAAATGATACAAGCGATATTATATTTGTTTCTATCTTTGTTTAAATGTATTTTTATTTACAGTAATACTAATGATAGTTTCATCCATATATTGTTCCAGTACATCTACCACCCACCATATAAAGGTATATTTTTATATATAAAAATTTTGAAACATAAGGATTTTCAAGAGTCACATTTATATACCAAAAACTTTATGTTTGATGTATTTAGCTATATTCTTCAAAATATATCATATTCAGCATCCTAGAAAATTAAGTACTTTTAGTAACTCCAGGTTTTCTTAAATATGAGCATATTTTATATGAGCATATGATCTTCATCAGTGTCCCAAGATCCCACCCATCAACCACCCGGCCATGCCACATAAATACTCATTTTCTTTGCAATTAAATACATTTAACTCTAATTTCAGCTTTCAGTTTACTTTTCTGTGGTATTTTCTTTTAGATTTGTGGGCAAGTTGGGTAGCTATTAATAACCCCCACAGTACTGAAGTCCACTGTGGCCACTATCAACAGTACTCAGAGGGAAAACCAGGACACATTCACAAATGCTCAAGGGATAATGTGCTGTGAAGGATAAACCTAAGGGTAAAATCCAAGGTCTAACACTCAATTTCCTTGAGTGACCTCACTGCATCAAGATCATTTAAAATAGAAATTGTTGGGATCAAGAAATGGTCAATGGCGCACGGGGAGAGCTGCCATCTGCGAAACCATGAGGTTCCCAGGAGGCAAGATGGGTTTTGGGACCACCTCTGTAGGGTCTCGGAAGCAGCCAGATGAGACTCGCTCACCATAATAGCCGCCATTTTCATGGCCCGGACCCAGTATATCAAACTAGTGGAACCAATCATGTTCTAGAATATATTACAATCTACAATGTGTAAGAAAGGGAAGCGGAGAGAGAGAGAGAGAGAGAGAGAGAGAGAGAGAGAGAGAGAGAGAGAGAGAGAGAGAGGAATAAAGAACCTGCCATGGAGGCAGGCTGGGGAAGGGGGAGGGAGGTGGGAACATTGGTGATAGGAGATGGGCAGGGGTGGAGGGATGGGTGTTGGAACACTGTAGAACCAAAATTCAAATATGAACATCTTGTAATTATACATCTAAAGGTAGTATAATAAAATATATAAAAAATTAAAAAAATTAAAAAATTAAAAGAAATAGTCAATGGGTTTTAGCATAAGCTTTGCCAGCAGGAGGCCAAAGTCTGATCCCCAGCACCCTATGGTTCCCCACACACCACAGGGAATGATCCAGATCACTGATCTGAGAGTAGATCCCACGCACCACCAGGTGTGGTTCTCCCACCACCCCCTATACCTACACCAAAAATTAAAAGTATGGTATTATTATTAAAACAACAAGGCTTAGGTCAATGACAACAAACCAGCTTGGCGGGGAGGGTCAGTGAAATAATTAAGAGACATTTGAAGAAGTATTGGAAAGTGGCTTCGGTGTACAGTACAAAGTAAGGGCTGAAAACACATCTTTTCTTCCTGAAATTTGAAAAACTTACCTATTTCTTCATTTTTGGATAAAAATGTTGAATATAACTTTATAGACTAGTGATAGAACTTTTTAGAGTTCAAGTTTTATAATACTTAAACAATAGGTAATTACAGTCTCTTTTATCCGTTCCCAAAGTGATTTGCACTTATACAAGTACTTCTTTTTTACTCATACTGTATTTTTTTAATTTTATTATACTACTGTGAGATATACAATTACAAAGATGTTCATGATTGCGCTTCACAGTTATACAATTTCCAGCATTATGCAAGTACTTCTTATACAACAATAATACAACAATCAAAGAAGTGCAACAAAAATCAGTAACAAATGCAACATGACTGTATTTGAAGACAGGGAATTCAGAAGGCAGTCAGAGTTAAAAAGAGCTCATTCGGCTTGGGCTGTATTCCACCAAGGAAGTTTGAAAAACCTATTTTTTCAATTTCAGTTAAAAAAAAGTTGAAAATAATTGTTTATAGTATAGTGATAGAGAAATAAATGAGAAAATTTTAAATGTCTTAAAACTATCCTTACGAGAAGAGACACCAGGATCTAATGAAGACATGAGAGCAGGCAAGGTGTCTATCTGTAAGCCAGAAGGGAAATTTAACTAGAACCAATATGCTAGTATCTTGATCCTGGAACTCTTGTTAGACTCCTGAACTATGATTGTTTTTTAAAAATCCTGTTATTTAAGTCAAACTTGATAATAAAAAAAAATAAACACTAAAATAAAACCAAAAAAGGGAGTAGCTACTTAAGTATATAATATTTATCACAAATAAAGGAATAAAGCAAAGTTCATAAACTCTAGAAAACCATGGTATGTAAAAATTTTTAAATCTGTCAGGTTTCCTAGTCAGGTTTTCCTCAGTTAGATTTATCAAAGATGATTCCATTACTCTAAGATTCACATCAAAACCTGTAAAACAAATGAGATATCTTAGCACTGTACTTACTTAAGATAGAAATCAATGATTACATCATTAAGAAACTCTCCTTCTTCTAAGCACTCCAAATCTTCGTTAGTGACTCCTAGTCCCCCTTTAGTGGGTGGTGGAGGATACACAATCAATCTAAGTAAGAATGAAGTTAAATTATATTAGTACTGAAAATTTATTACTAAAGAAATTTGTTATACACTATAGTAGGGTGACAGTATTCAATAGTTGGCATTTGCAAGGTATAAAATATCTGACAGGGTCAATTATAGTTTAATTTATTTCACAAGATACCGAAAGAACTTTGAGTGTCTTGTCACTTCCAATTCTTCCCATATAGGTTATTCTTGACATTTGTTTAATTAATAGGTTATCTCTCATAATCACAACACTTTTCAGACTGGTCTCTGCACAACTTTCCACTTTCAACAAAACTATGTAAACTATGTAAGATTGTTCTTTTTTTCTTTTTTGGGTCACACTGGGTGATGTTCAGGGGGTTACTCCAGGCTCCACACTCAGGAATTATTCCTGGAGGTGCTCAGGGGACCATATAGGATGCTGGGGATCAAATCCAGGTGGGCTATATCCAAAGCAAATGCCCTACCCACTGTACTATTACTCCAGGCCCTAAGATTTTTCTATATTCATTTTCCAATTCTAAATCTGAATCTCTATGCTTACTTCCTATTCACTCAGAAAAGCCAGCAGTCAAAGCGTACTTTCTCCAACCTACTAGGCTGTACCCACAGAACATGTCTGCCAAGCAGGCTGTGGAAATTTGTGTGGCAGAAATGAAGAAATGGAATCTAGGACTGATCATTAGATATATATTGGTATGATGGTGGTGGGTATGGTACACTAAAACTTAAATTCTAAAACAATAATTGTAGTACTACCATAACCATAATACCTTAATAACAATGTTTTAAAAGCCTACTAATGACAACTCTATACCAGCAGATGCATATATTTAGAAAAAAATCCTTAGGTTTAGGAACTACGTTTTCCATTTAAAAGAATTAACAATTATTAATCAAATATATAATCAAATATAATTAAATATTAAGAATAACAATTCTTAATCAAAATATAATATAAAGGAAGTGAGAATACAGGTAGAAAGAAGTCCAAAACAGAGAATACCTTACTTCTGAAGTCACCTCTTAAATTTCATAAAACCAAGCGTGAATTCCTGGCTATGATCTTGGAATATCAGAGACTCACAGACATAGGGCAGAGCTGCTACTGGCTCTCCCTGTGCCGAGCCGCTCACGAGGCGCCCGGGAGGGATGGCGGGTTCTAGCCCTGGCCCGCCACCCCAGCAGAGCCTCCCAACAAGCCAGAAGACCCCCCCCCACTCCATGAGTGCCTCCATTTTCCACATCCGACTTCCCCCTCATCAGAACTCCACCCAGCAGACCAGCCTATCACAGTCTGGCTCATCGAGATCCACCCTGCAGCAGTCTTTTTTAAATTCGGCCCAGGTATGCTGATCCAGAGACTCACAGACATGGGGCAGAGCTATACTGGCTCTCCCTGTGCCCAGCCGCTCACGAGGCACCCGGGAGGATGGTGGTCTAGCCCTGGCCTGCCACCCCAGCAGAGCCTCACAACAAGCCAGAGGACCCCCACTCCATGAGGTCCTCCATTTTCCACATCCAGACTTCCCCCTTGTCAGAACTCCACCCAGCAGACCAGCCTATCACAGCCCAGCTCAGTTCATCAATAAATGCTAGATTTAGAAATGACTACAAGAGTATGCTACCCGCAAGGCAGAGCCTGGTAAGCTACCCGTGTGTATTTGATATGCCAAATACCAGTAATAATTATAAACCTCTTTCCCATGATCTGATGGAATGGTTTGAGGCTCTTTATGTTCCTGGAGCAAGCAGGTGCCCTTGGGCTCTACTTGCATGAGACAGGACATATGGAGATGTTACTGTTGCCCGCTCGAGCAAATCAATGATGAATGGGAAGACAGTGATACAATGATCTTGGAATATGGACTACAAAATTTTAATTAATAGCAAAAGTAAAACATATACTTCTTGCACCAGAAAGATTCAAGAAAGTCATTCACAACAGATTTAATCTTTGTAGTATGACTATTAAATGAAGTAAGAATATGTGAAAATTTGAGCCCAGAGAGTTAGTACAATGGGTAAGGCATTTGCCTTGCATGTGGCCAACCCAGGTTTGATTCCCAGCATCCCATATGATCACCTGGGCCCCACCAGAAGCAATCTCTAAGTGCAGAGCCAGGACCGAGCCTTGAGGGCAATAGAATGTACCCCCACCCTCTCCAAAAAAAGAGAAAAGTGGAAATTTTAAAAGCTACAGGCTTCTATCTTATTGGGTCTATCCTGTACTTTATTCATTTCTTTAGGTGAGAGAGGAACCCAGGAGACAAAGGGTCTTTCCTAGTAATTCCTGGTTAACCTGGGCTAGAAGTTCAGTGCTAAGACCCATGGATGCAGTGCCAGGTGGGGCTTGTGGTTTCTGCAGTGTTAGGGGCCTCCAGAATTACATTAAGCAATACTCAAGAACCATGTGGCACTGGGAAGTCTCACAGTCTCTCTTATTTTTTAAGAGAAAAGGAATCACATAAAGATACATAGAAACTACTCTTACATAGACTTTCTAGTACCATCACAAGAAGATGGAAAAGATAAAATATGAACTAAGTAACTTAAGAAGGTAAATTTCTAATAAAATACCTGAAATTATATGCTACAGCAAGCAATTTCATTTTCCCTATTATATATTTAAATATGGAATACATAACCTTAAAAACCATAGACTGACACTCAAAAGGACATATGCACACTGTTCTTTATTGCTGCAACTCACTACATTAGCAAGATATAGAATCAACCTAGGTGTTCAATGACAGATGAGTAGATTACAAAGTTGTAGTATATAACCACAGTGGAATATTACACAGCTGCAAAAAATAAAATCATGCAATTTTCTGCAACCTAGTTGGAAATGGAAGATACTATGTTGAATGAAATAAGCCAGTGGAACAAAGACAAAAACAATGACCTCACTTATTTATGGTATACAGAATACTTGATAAAGAAATGTAAAGGAGACCAGTGAGCTTGATGGAATGGATTAAAGATATCAATATCAGACCTGAATCCATAAAGTACGCCGAGGAAAATATAGGAAAAACCCTCCACGACACTGAAGATAAAGGCATCTTCAAAGATGAAACACCACTAACAAAGCAACTAGAAGGAAAGATAAACATATGGGACTACATGAAACTAAAAACCTTCCGTGTTGGAGGACAGGTTTAGCTAATCTGGGAGTTTTGTTGTTTTTCCCACTCCCAGCTTAATCTACTTAAGTCAAGGTTCATTCTAATGAGACTTCTCTTCTATGTAAACACTGCTAGAGGGTGTGGCAGTTACAGAAGTCACCTTGATTGAATAATTTCTGACTTATACATCTACTAAGACTTCTATGTTTTCTAGATTGGGCACAGCTCCTCTTTATACCCACTGCACCCAGCGTGGGACAGTTAGAATTTATCAGGAGGCTACCACCCTGGCTACGCTGAGACTATAGGAAGACTATAGGAAGGATCACACTAGTTTGCTCTAAGCAGGCAAGAGTGACCCTTTCAGTACACGAGAACAAGATACTCAGAATCACCCTGGTGCAGATAATAATAAGGACCTTGTGGGTACCATCTAGATTACATGAAGCTCATGAAGTTAAGATGTATTGCTTTATATCAGCCCCCTCTCTCCAGTGTTTTACATAAGAGATAATCTCGAGATTTTAGTCCTTGGTGTAACCTCTGTTTATATCTGCAATAGGGTGTGGCACTACACTCTGTTTAGAGTTCTTTGTTGACATGCCCCTCCCGGTTGGATTACTTTGGTGTATATAAGGGGACTGACTTGAGGCCCCTTCACACTTCACGTTTTGCCTTTTGGGCCTTTTGCTTTAGGCTTTTGGCTTTTTTGCTCTTTAGCCTTTTGCTCCTTCTTCTGGGTAGGACTCAGCTCGGGTGAGATCCTCTCTCTTTGGTGGAAGACTTAGGCTCTTTTGTATGATCTAAGTTCGGACCAGAGCTAAAGTTTGTTCATTATATTGGAGTGCTGTGGAAGAGATTTTGTACTATTAAAAGTCATTTTTGGAACTGCACCGGACTCGTGAGTTTTCATCTGTTCTCCCGGCATCCTCGGAGGTAGAAGACAACCTCTGTCCTGACACTGTCGGGGACCCGGCGGCATTCCCGACACTTCTGCACTTCAAAAGAAACAGTGACCAAGATAGAAAGACAGTCCACAGAATGAGAAATAATAGTCACCCAATACCCATCTGATAAGGGGTTAATATCCAAGACATATCAGGCACTGGTAGAACTTTACAAGAAGAAAACAGCCAACCCCATCAAAAAATGGGGAGAAGAAATGAGCAGAAACTTTGATAAGAAAGAAATTCGAATAGCCAAAAGGCATATGAAAAAATGCTCATCATCACTAATCATCAGAGAGATGCAAATCAAAACAACAATGAGATATCACCTCACACCAAAGAGACTAGTACATTTCCAAAAGAGCAAGGACAAGAAATGCTGGTGTGGATGCGGGGAGAAAGGGACTCTCATCCATTGTTGGTGGGAATATTGACTGGTACAGCCATTTTTGGAAAACAATATGGACATTTCTCCCAAGACTAGAAGTTGAGCTCCCGTTCGACCCAGCCATACCACTCTTGGGAATATTCCCTGGGAAGCCAAAATCACACAACAGAAACACCATCTGCACTTTTATGTTCATAGCAGCACTATTCACAATAGCCAGAATCTGGAAACAACCAGAGTGCCCGAGAACTGATAACTGGATAAAGAAACGTTGGTACATCTACACAATGGAATACTATGCAGTTGTTAGGAAAAATGAAGTTATGAAATTTTCCTATAAATAGATGGACATGGAGAGGATCATGTTGGGTGAAATTAGCCAGAAGAAAAAAAGACAGATATAGAATGACTGCATTTATTTGCATGATATATATGTGTGTGTATATATATATATGTGTGTGTGTGTGTGTGTGTGTGTGTGTATATATATACACACACATATATATAAATATAGGTTTCACACTATATATATCTATATTCTACCTTTGACAAGACCTCCTGATCCAATGTTTTGTTTGACCTTAGATATTGGTTTCATACTATCTATCTATCTATCTATCTATCTATAGTAAAATATATATGTACTATATATGGATGGATATATATACTATATATATACTATATATCCATATATAGTATATATGGATTATATATACTATATATGTAGTATATATAGTAATATAGTATATATAGTATACATATATACTATATACTACATATAGTATGTATAGTATTTCTTTCTTATATATACTATATAGTATACTTACGATATAGTATATATGCTATATATAGCATATATTATATAGTATGTATACTATGTGTATAGTATATATACTATGTACTTAATATAGTATATATGGATGGATGTATACTATATAGAGTATACATCCATCCATATATCCACATATATGGATATATACTATATATAATATATATTATGCATAATATATTATATATGGACATCAGGATATGTATATCCTGATGTCCATATATATAAAATATAGCAGATATATACTATATATACTATATATTTCTCTCCTTGGAGATATATATAAAAATATATCATGAAACCAATATCCAAGGTCAGGAAAAACATGGACCAGAAGGTATTGTCAAAGGTGGAATCTACCACAAACATGTGGGAGTCAGAGGTTAGGTAAGATGGAAAAGGGAACAGTGTGCTAATAACTGTCGAAAGTGATAATACCAGTCTAGAACTGAGCATTGAATACAGGCAAAAAGACATGATAACCTCTAAATGTATGTATTGTAATCCAATGTTTAAGAAAAGGAAGAGAGAGAGAGAGAGAACCTGCCATAGTCACAGGCTAGGGGAGGGAGGAGGGAATTGGAGACATTGGTGGAGGGATGGGTGCTGGAACACTGTATGACCAAACCCAAACACGAACATCTTTGTAATTGTATATCTCACGGTGGTATAATAAAAAATAAATAACTAAATAAAATAAAACAAAATAAAATTAGACTGCAAAATCAAAAAAAAAAAGAGAAACGTAAAGTAGAATGCCTGAATCACCCCTTGACCCCAGTGATCAGAGAAGGAAAGAAATCAAGCGGGGAAAAGAGACTGGCAGTTTGGGGTGAACAGGGCTTCAGTTAGGTGACATGGATGAGTGGCGCAGCACAGACTCGACAACACTGGAAAATTGGGATCTAAGCTGCAACCACTGGAACTTTCTACTGTGCCTGTCAAGTGGACAGGAGAGGGATAAGAGAGGGATGGAGAGGGAATGTGGGAACAACCCCAGGGAAGTTGACTCTGGTGATGAAATTTTTTGTTGAAATATTATATGCCTAAAACTCAACTATCAATAACTTTGCAAATCAGTTCTGTAATTAAATTTTAAATTATTAAAAAAAATACATTGCTATTTAAATATTAAACACTCACTCTCACACACACACACACACACACACACACACACACACACACACACACACACACAACAGAGCCAGCACTTGAGCCCAGGGTCTCACATATGCGAGGCCAGTGCATAGCTCTCTCTACTATGAAAGCTACTTTTTTAATGGAATCATCTTGAGGTAAACAGTTACAAAGTTGTTCATGATTGAGTTGCAGTCAAACAATGTTCCAATACCCATCCCTTCACCATTGCACGCTTTCCCACCACTAGTCTCCAGTTTCCCTCCCGCCCACTGTTTTCTTCACAAAAAAAAAATTTACTAAATTTTTAAAAAATGACTGTTACTATAAACAGCATGAAAACAACCCTCAAAATATTTCAAAATGCAAACTACACAAAAGCAACACAAACAGAATACGCCCGCCCGTTACAAACGTGATGTGACGCAGTACGCTACTTGTGAACTGGCCCAGTGTGCCTGACTTCTTGCCATTCTTCATCTGGGTTAGACATGATGGAAAGGGAGTAGCAAACCACTGCTTCGCTTCTGTATGAAGGTGTATGTAGGCTTGGCTGGATCTGTATTTGAGGGCTGGCAGAAAATGGCAAAGAAAGAGTTCTTTATAGATACATAAATACATATTAACTTTCAAAAGGATAACTTAAAATCCAGACCTCTAGGAGGAAAAAATTGATTTAAAATAATAAAAAGCTTGTATCAAGGAGTTATAGCTGTAGTTTTAGAATTTCTCCAAAGATCCAAAATAATACCAATGATCAAAGGATACTGTCATACCATGGTCAAAGTTTAAGTATTATAAAAATGTGATTTTGTCCTTCCTCATCACCCCCTCCCCCACAAAGAAAAAGAAAAAGTTTGTTCTTGATTATTCAGTTCTATTGTATCTCTTGCAAGCAGTCTGGATCTGGTGCTGTGTGTCAATAATTATTCAAATCACATGACACAAAGCATCTTATTAATGCTAACAACACACTCAGAGGGTAGATACTCAGTACCCCCACCTACTTAAGATATGTGAGCTCTGTCACACAGTCTTTAATGGCAGTGATGGGCCTGGACATAGGCAGTCATTGTGGACCCAAAGTTTGTGTTCAGTGCTATTTTGTAATACTGTCTCATTAAATACTAATGACATCTCCCTTACAGAGCAGAACAAGCTATTTGTTAGGTGATGTTAGCATTTTTTTATGTCAGTGATGACATACTCTAAACAACTGATGTTCCACAAAATTAACTTATCTGATACCACCTTATTGTATTCCGTCATTATTTTACCATATAATCAAGAAAATCAGAGCTTCATAGAGCTTCATATACCCCACACCAGCTTTCTGACTGCCCTGAAGTGTTGATAGTAGAGGAGGAAAATGAAGCTTTTAAATTCTTATTAAAGTCTAATAAGAGACTAACACACGGGGCATAGCTGCTACCGGCTCTCCCTGTGCTCAGCTGATCATGAGACACCCGGGAGGGAAGGTAAGTTCTAGCCTTGGCCTGCCATCCCAATAGAGCCTTGCAAGAAGCCAGAGGAACCCCCACACCATGAGGGGCGCCATTTTACACATCCAGACTCCACAGCTCATCAGAGCTCCACCCAAGAGAAAAGCAGATCTCTCCCTGTTGAGGTTCATCAGTAAATGCACAAAATATGAGCCTACTACTGAGAGTATACCACCCGCACAGCAGAGCCTGACAAGCTACCCATGTTGTATTTGATATGCCAAAAAACAGTAACTATTAGAGACCTCTTCCTATGACCTGAAGGAATGGTTTGGCTCTTCGTGCTCCTGGAGCGAGCTCTTGGGCTACACTAGCACACGACAGGACGTATGGAGATGTTACTGGTGCCCACTCGAGCAAATCAATGAACAACGGGAAGACAAGTGATACATGTGATCTATTTTATGCAAATATTAAAATGCATTAATATAGACTTATTCATACTCAATGTCTTCATTTGAAAGTGTAAAAAGAAAGATACAATTTTTGGGAAAAAAAAGATTATCAACTTATTACTGACATAATTTTGTAAAATTTCAGGAGTTTAGTTTTATTCACCTAAATGTGTGTATCACTCTTCTATGTGAGATAAGAAGAAACATAGTAGGAGAGTAACAGACGGTCAAAGGCTGTAGATTTTGTGTACAGCCTGATCAAAATAGAAATGAACTTACATGGGTGGGGAGGTACTTTGAAGGGTCTCTTGGGACACTGGTGGAGGGAAGTGAGAACTCTGGGAATGGGTGTGGTGTTGTACAACGTGTCCATAAAAATTACAATTAACAGCACTGTAAATTCCAGTACTCAATAAAAATGTTTATTTTATGAAGTTATAAAATTTGCCTATAAATGGATGGACATGGAGAAGATTATGTTGAGTGAAATTAGCCAGGAGAGAGATACAGAATGACTGCATTTATTTGCATGACATAAATATATATGTACATATTATGATACAAATATCCAAGGTCAAGTGAAACATGGATCAGGAGGTCTTATCAAAGGTGGAAATTATCACAAACGTGTGGGAGTCAGAGTTTAGGAGAGACAGAAAATGGAACAGGGTGCTAATAATTGTCGAGGGTACTAATGCCAACCTAGAACTGAGCATGAAATAGAGGCAAAAAGGATTCACATGACAACCTTTTAATGTATGTTCTGTAATCCATAGTCTAGAAGGGAAGGAAAAGAGAAAGAGAGAGAAAGGCAAAGAAATAAAGAACCTGCCATGGAGCAGGGCTGGGTTAGGGGGGAGGGAACCGGGGATGTTGTTAGTGGGAGATGGGCACTGGTGGAGGGACGGGTGCTGAAACACTGTATGACCAAAACCCAAACATGAACTTTTTAATTGTATATCTTTTTATTTGTATGGAGATGGGCACTGGTGGAGGGACGGGTGCTGAAACACTGTATGACCAAAACCCAAACATGAACTTTTTAATTGTATATCTTTTTATTTGTATATCTCACGGTGGTATAATAAAATACTTAAAAAAAAATAAAATAAAAATACCAAATTACAAAAAAAAAAAAAAGACAGAAAATGGAACAGTGTGCTAACAACTGTCAAAAGTACTAATACCAACCTAGAACTGAGCATTAAATTCAGGCAAAAAGATACAAATGACAACCCTTTAATGTATGTTCTGTTATCCATAGTCTGGAAGGGAAGGAAAAGAGAAAGAGAGATAAAGGGAAAGAAATAAAGAACCTGCCATGGAGGTGGGCTGGGGGAGGGGGGACCGGAACCGGGGACGTTGGTGGTGGGAGATGGGCACTGGTGGAGGGATGGGTGCTGGAACACTGTATGACCAAAACCCAAATATGAACTTTTTTAATTGTATATCTTTGTAATTGTATATCTCACGGTGGTATAATAAAATGTTTTAAAAATGAAAAAAATAAGAAACTGAGTCGATATCAATATAAACTGGTGATGCATTATTAAAGTGTATATACTAAAAAATAAATAAATAAAGTGTATGTCCTGGAGTGAAACTCCAAGGGCTAGAGCTCATGCTTATATTATGCATGTTGGAAGGTTGGGTTCAACCCCCACCACCACATAATCCCTACCACAACACAGAGTGATCCCTGAGCACTGATTAAGGTATCAAGAAGCATGACCCAAAAACCAAAAGAAAAATCAAAAGTAAAACACTAAATTGTATATACATTTTAGTCATGTGCTATGTCTTGCACTAATATGATTTAAAAATAAAAAGTCAGAGGCTAGGTAGACAGCATAGAGGATTACGGCTCGTGCAGGGTTCAATCCCCTGCATCACATGGCCTCCCAAGCTCCAGCAGGCATGGTCCTGGAAGTCGCTTAGCCTTACCTTGGGGCCCTGTTGGTCCTCAGCACTACAGGATCTGAGCAGCATCACTTCCTCAGGCTCTATCAGTGAACTGCCTTCCCAAGTGGCCAGGTATCAGGGAGTGGCCCTTGGACCCCTGAACGCTGCTTGTAGGACCACTCAGAATCAAAACTCTAAAAAGGTTTAGCCCCAGACCAAATCTGCGAGTGTTGTTGAACTTTAATAATTTTATTCTAGAAATCTTTAACAAAGCTTTATAAATCACATGTATACTGCCTATTTCCCATAAAAATAAACATCCTTTCGTTTGTTTGGGGGCAGTGCTCAGGGATCATTCCTGGCTGTGTGCCCAGGAATCACTCCAGGTTAGGCTTAAGGAACCATATGAGCTGCAGGGCACTGAACCAGGAAAGCACCTTAATTACTGTACAATATCCTCAGCCCCAAACCTTTAAACAGGCTATCTTCCGATCATTTTAAACTTAAGTTATAAAAGAAAAATAATTTTTTCCAAATTTACATAATATCAACGTATCTAACCACTGAACTACACACTTTATTCTTTTTTTTTTTTTTTTTTTTTTTGGGTCACACCCGGCAATGCTCAGGGGTTACTCCTGGCTCTGCACTCAGGAATTACTCCTGGCGGTGCTCGGGGGACCATATGGGATGCCGGGGATCGAACCCTGGCCGGCATGGGCCGGCCGCGTGCAAGGCAAACGCCCTACCCGCTGGGCTATCGCCCGGCCCCTCTTTATTCTTTTTTAAACCACTTTTATTTAGATACTAGGATAATATTGTTACTCATACGTTTCACACTTTATTCTGATTTTACTTGTTAATCCACTGGTATATTTTTTTCTGTTTCAGGACTCTACATGCTTGTCTTTCTGTGCCCTTTATGACCTTGGTATTTTCAAGAGTATTGGTCAGTTATTTTTCAGTGAGTTTTGGTCAGTAATTTTTCAAGTGAGTTTGTTTGATTTTTCTCACGATTAGACTGAGATTATGTAGTATGGCAAAAAATATCCAAGAAGTGATGTCCTCTTCTTAGATGTATGATGTAACAGGGTACATTAGCCAATATGTCCCACTACAGGTGATGTCAAACGTGATCATAGGGTAAGGAGATGTCTATCAGGTATACCCAATGTAAAATTAATACTTAATTTTTGTAAATAAAAATAGTTGAGGTGAGAAACTTTAATATTATAAGCATATCTTACTTCTCCTAAAGTTTTCATTAGCATTAATTTTCAAATTTAGCATCTCTGAGTGGACATTGCCTGCAACAACCATAACTATGAGTTCAGTGGTGGTTTTATATTTATTTTATTACTTTACATTTTTTTATTATTTTTTACACCACCTTTAGACATACAGTTACAAGATGCCCATACTTGAATTTTGGTTCTACAGTGTTTCAACAGCCATCCCTCCTCCCGTGCACATCTCCCATCACCAATGTCCCCACCTCCCTTCCCTTCCCCAGCCCCCAGCCCACCTCCATGGCAGGTTCTGTATCTCCTTTCTCTCTTTCTATCTCTCCCTCCTACCACCTTTCCTACACATTGTGGAATGTAGTATATACTAGGACATGATTTGTTTCACTAGTTTGATGGACCGTGTCCGGACACCAAAAATGGCGGCTATTGTGGTGGGTGAGTCTCATCCGGCTGCTTCGGGGCCCCCAGAGGTGATGGGCCAACACCCAAAACCCATCTGCCCTCCTTGGAGTCTCATGGTCAGCTGGGCTAGGGGAGAGCTGAATGCCAGCTCTCCCTGTTGTGTCTGAGGCTCTGCATGCTATGGCTGGTCACCCCGGGCAGTTCCTCTCCTTTACATTTATTAAGTGGAATATATTTCTAAGAAAGGATTGTCTTATCTACCATTATTATTACTGATTCATTCACTAATCTATTTATGTCAATATAGATTCTTGGGCATTCATGTTATTTGGTAAAATCAAAGCTACCATTACAAACTTTTGTTGATCAAAATGTTCTAGATTAATTAAGCATTGGAAGTTCTTGAGAGAGAAAGAGAGATCTTGGGCTCAGGTATGCCGGTCCAGAGACTTCGCAGACATGGGGCAGAGCTGCTACTGACTCTCCCTGTGACCAGCCACTCACGAAGTGCCCGGGAGGGATGGTGTGTTCTAGCCCTGGCCCACCATCACAGCAGAGCCTACGCAACAAGCCAGACGACCCCCACTCCATGAGGGCCTCCATTTTCCACATCCGGACTTCTCTCTCGTCAGACCTCCACCCAGCAGACCATCCTATCAGCACCCGGCTCATCAAGTTCCACCCTGCAGCAGTCTTTCTTAAATCCGGCTCAGGTATGCCGGTCCAGAGACTCGCAGACATGGGGCAGAGCTGCTACTGACTCTCCCTGTGACCAGCCGCTCACGAGGTGCCCTGGAGGGATGGTGGGTACCAGCCCTGGCCCACCATCGCAGCAGAGCCTCGCAACAAGCCAGACGAGCCCCCACTCCATCAGGGCCTCCATTTTCCACATCCGGACTTCTCTCTCGTCAGACCTCCACCCAGCAGACCAGCCTATCAGTGGCCGCGTGGTTCATCAATTATTGCTGGACTTAGAGATGCCTACAAGAGTATGCTACCTGCACGGCAGAGCCTGGCAAGCTACCTGTGTTGTATTTGATATATATGCCAAATACCAGTAACAATTATAGACCTCATTCCGAATGGAATGAGGCTCTTTATGTTCCTGGAGCAAGCAGATGCCTTGGGCTCTACTAGCATGAGACAGGACATATGGAGATGTTACTGGGGCCCGCTCGAGCAAATCGATGATGAACGGGAAGACAGTGATACAGTGATACAGTGGAAGTTCTTTCAGGATAGGTTCTGTGACCTTTTGAGAAAAAACACAGCACTTCAAAATTAGTTTAACTTTCAATGAAAGAATTATGGTTGACATTTCTCTCTTCCCTTGGCCAATTAGAGTAACTGATGCTAACCTGAGACAATGATTTCAGCTTCATTTCTTCAGCAGCAGCAGTAGAGGCAGAAAGAGAACACGCTGAAGCACAGTAATAATGAATAAAAGAACTTTCTTTTGAAGAAAGGGTCTGAAATAAAGGAAGTGCCTGAACCCAAGACAATGGATAAAGAAGTTCTAAGTCTCCATTGGCTGTACTTATTTCTGTCATAATATCTTTCAGCTTTAATTCTTCTCTTTGTGAAACAGGATTGTTCAGCTCAAGGAAAATAAATTCATTGGATCTTGCTATGAGAGAAAAGAAACAAATTTTCAATAATGGTATTTTTTATATGCATTATAATTGAAATAATTTAATAATAGGTAAGTTTACAATCCACAAAGTATTTTCTATTTTATTTTATAAACCCAAACAGGCCAAAATTAGAGTTCTAGAACTAGGGGTCCTGCACACCTGACCCTTATATGATCCCCAAGCCAGATACAGTGCCACCAGCCCACCAGCAATGATCCCTGAGTTCAGAGCAGGAAGAAGCCCTGAGTAAAGTCGGGTGTGGCCCCTCCAAAAGACAACAACAACAAAAGGAATCTAGAACCAAAGCACAATGTTTAGACTCCTCCTACATTATAAAAGAAGCTCTATATGGTATTTAGTACTACATCTCCACGTGTATGACATTTAATAGGTGTTAGAAACACTTGTGAATGACTATATGAATACATGAATGAATGGCAATAAAACAAGTTGTTTTTATGGAAAACAAAATAAAACCACTCAGGGGCTAATGAAATGAACAGCATGTCTTGCTATACTTGAATCTTAGTTTAATCCCAGGAACAACATGCTATTGTCTCCTGGCATGAGTGAGAATGTTTTCTTGGACACTCACCCCCAAAACTGCTGGGGAGGCCCCTATTTTTTAAAACTATTAACTTAGTTTTGAAAGAAGCCTTTTAATCCAAAACTTTCAAAATTATTTTTTCATCAATAATTTCAAGTCATGTCAAAAGGTATTACCTCTCTTCAATGATTATAAATAGCTCTTGAAATTGGAAAGTAAAAGGCTCGGCCAGCCCCTGGCCATGTCCTACATAGCTCCTAGGGCTTGCTCAGCATACAGGTGGCCCAGGCTGGTCAGACTCGGAACAGGGATTTGGGCCCCTCCACCCATTCCTCAGACTCGGGTCGGTAGAGCGTGGCCCTGAGCTCCCAGCCACCACAACCAACCACCAGAAGACAGACACTCCAGATCCACAGCTGCACTGGCACAACAATCTTAGACTATAAAGCATTTTAGCACCAGGTCCTTCCCAGGATCTTTCGTATTTATACACTTTAATGATCATTCTAGTTGCAACAAAGTGGTTATGGGGCATGAGAAATTATGATGTCACACTAGAAATCACTATTGAATATTCACATAGAGACATCATGCATCATTAGTATCTGTAGGGCAAGCCACAAAGTGTAACAGAAGAGAGAGAGAGAGAGAGAGAGAGAGAGAGAGAGAGAGAGAGAGAGAAATTCAGGGACAGAGACAAAGAGAGTAAAATCGCCCTGCAATAGGGGCAGGCAGGTTTTGGGGTGGGTGGGGGGCGTGTTTGGAATATGGGTGGTGGAATTTGGCACTGGTGGAGGGATGGGTGCTGGAACATGTATGGCAGAGACCCAATTATGAACATCCTTGTAACTGTATCTGACGTGGTTTAATAAAAATTAAAAAAAAAGAAATTTCCCCCAACATCTTTGTTCTATAACCATTATTTCTCCCCAAAAATTTAGAATTACAATATGAAAATACCCATCAAAGATATCAAATTTATTTAATATTTTTAAGTGTGAAAAAAGGGAGAAAGAACCACCTCTGCTGCCATGTAAGCTCATGAACCGGCCTTGCTCCAGAGGCTCATAAATAAATCTTGAAAGTGATAAACTACCAGAAAAATCTTTCAGATACCTGTTCCTGGCTGGCACACCCAGGGCACTCTGGGAGGGCAGTGGGCCAGCATCCACCCAAAGCACTGGTAGCTGCTCGCTCACAC
>JAJIBD010017512.1:0-10000 GCA_021461705.1 Cryptotis parvus
GCCTCCAACATCTGTGGTAAAGGCTAGTGTCACCTCTCTTGGCAGACAAAGTGTTTATTTTGGCTCTGACCTTTGAAAAGCATTCAATAATGATGATAATAATGGATGGGCAGCAGGCCTGTAATCTCTCTGGTTTGACAAATATGTCCTGGAACTGCACGACATTTCCAGTGGCCCCAGGGACACTCCCACTCCCCAGGGACAGCTCTTCATATTCTGACTGAAGCATCACAATCCTGGTTCCACCTTGAGACTTCAAAGTGTGGGCCCTCGGTAAACCACTGACTCTCCAAGAGAAGGCAAAGAAGAGGGTACATTAGATAATTACTCTTTTCCCTCTAGCATGACCAGACACCTGCCAACCTTCCTAACTTGACTCTGATTGTACAGAAATTGATTCCAATCCAAGATGAAAAAACGACTCCCATGGATCATCATCAATAGCCATAACTAAGGTGGCCAGGTGATACCTCAGTGACAAAGTAACTTCCTCACAGGCACCAGACTTTGAGTTCTAGCC
Source organism: Cryptotis parvus (assembly GCA_021461705.1). NCBI lineage: Eukaryota > Metazoa > Chordata > Mammalia > Eulipotyphla > Soricidae > Cryptotis > Cryptotis parvus. The sequence continues at coordinate 521 of JAJIBD010017512.1, forward strand.
CGAACAGCTGCCCACAGCTGAACACAATCTCTGTGACTCTACTCTTTGGATTCCACAAGGACATAGCAAAATGTACAATCTCTGACACAATCAACCAAGTGTTTGTAAGCATCACAAGTAAAATGTGCAACACCCAGTGAGACAGTGAGCGCTACAACAAAGTATATGAGAACCACAATCAAGTGTGGAATCCTCAGCAAGCACTGCAACCATAGCGTGTTCAGGAGGACGGTAAGATGGCCACGGTGCAGCAGCAAGTGCTGATGCTGGCAGAGGAGCAACAGTTCTCAGAGCTGTGGACAGCCTATGAGGCCAGAAACTTCCTGAGTGAGTGAATACAGATGCCCCTGGGGATCCTGGCTCAGAGAGAGTGCCATTATATAAAACTGGCCAGTCGCCCACTTGCAGAAATGCAGACCTGACTGAAGCATCACAATCCTGGTTCCACCTTGAGACTAATGATGGTGGTAATGTGTCTTCCAGCTGGTAGAGCCAACACAGCTCTCAGAGCTACATGTGACAATAAAGTTTTAATATGTCTGAAAAGGGCTTTTTCGGTCCAAGTTGATATCACTGTGGAACACAGGTACTGAGGGCATGGAGGTGCTCCAAGCTCCCACCAATCCACCATGATTTGCCACCATCAGGGCAGTGCCACTGCCATTTCCTCTCCAGATCAGTCGCCGGCATCATACTTAATGGAAGAAAACTCCCTAGAGCACCAACTGTGGAGACCCAGCATAGGGCGTGAGCCCCCTGGCCAGTCTCTGCTGGACCAGTGGCTTCAGCCCACCCATAGTGCCCAAGTCGCAAAAGTAGCAGCCCCGGTTCTGGTCTTGGTTCCTGTGGGGTTGCAGGGGCCATTGCTGTTGGGCCTAGGGGATATGGTGGTGCCACCAGTAGGTCAACCTGGACCAATAGAGCAAGTGCACCCACAGCCAGAGGGCACCCCAGGCTTCCTGATACCCCCAAATTGCCATGGTGCCTCTGACTAGTCTCAAACAACCCATGACCAAGTCTAACAAAAAAGTTAAATAGCCAAAAGTTAGTTATGTGGGAGACAGCACACATGTCACCTCCAACTCAATCATACAAGCTCACTTACTGGCTGAGCGCCAGAAACCCATTAGTAAACCTTGAAGGAGATCAGAAGCCACAGATAAGAAGCTCATTCACTGGCCATGATCCGGAGACTCAAAAATAAATCTCAAAAGAGAATAGCAAGTGGCAGAAATGCTTCTAATTTACCAGACAGAGTCAACTGGGGCACTCCGGAGGGGGATTGGCGAGGCTCTAGCCTGTCTCAACAGAGCCCCAGCAGTCAAAAACCACACTCCACTTTCAGCACCATGTTCAAGGTCAGTCTACACTGCTTGCACAAGTTCCACCCAGAAATTAATCCACTGAAAACTCAGGTACGCAAATTTATGACTGACATCTCCAGGCTTTCATGGAGTCGGGATGGGCCTCCCCCATCACTGTTTTTCTGGAATGTCCAGAAGATATGCCCATGCCCCAAAGCCACCATCCAGTTAAAAATTTAAGTTCAACTTTATTATCCTATTAAAGACTTTGGAATTCCTGGAGTGCACAGCTGCCACAATACTGATACACCCAGTAGCACATTACACCCAATTTGTACATTGCTCAGTAAAAAGGTTAAAACCTTAGTAACATCATTACAATATATATTTGTAATAAGCATATAAAATAAATTAATTTAGTGCCTGCTAAGGGAGCAGACTTGGGGGCTGGGTGGGAAACTAGGGACTTTGGTGGTAGTAAAGGTACACTGGTGGTGGGACTGGTGTTGGACTACTGAATACCTAAAACAACTATGGTGTACATAGTGTTCACAAGTTTAAATAAACACAGTAAATCATAGTGTTTAAATGAAGTTAAAAACATTTTAAACTGTGTTAAATCACTAGTAAACTGTACAAGTTCCACAAATTGCAACTAAATGTGTGAGTACTGCAAACAAGTGTGAAAGCACTGTGACCAAACAAGAACTGCAATTAAAGAAAGAAAAGAAAGGAAAAACAGGAAAAGGCATGTAGTTCCTTGCTAAAGCACTTGTGTTGCATGTATGAGACCTGTGTTCCATTCCCACCAGCTTCCCCACCCCCTCACACACCCCAAAAATAAAATCAACCATATCCACAACTGACTATACATGTTTACATATACATACGCATATACATATATTATATATATGTACTATATATACATATATAGTGAAATTATATAGGAGTCTCTGTACACTTCACAGAATTATTTAGGAAATACAGGGCAGTTGTTAAATGAAGAAACAATACAGTTGAAATAAATTTGCTTTACTGGACTCTGTTCAAATGTTGCATCAAGAGTAACTACCAAAGCTCATTATAAGAAGCTATTGTTCACTTGACAACATCAAATCTAAAGACATCTTCAAAGATGAAATACCACTGACAAAACAAATGGAAGCAAAGATAAACAAATGGGATTCTATAAAACTGAAAAGCTTCTGTACCTCAATAGAAATGGCGACCAAAATACAAAGTACACAGAGCGGGAAAGAATATTCACCCAATACCCATCTGATAGGAGGTTAATATCCAGCATATATCAGGCACTGGTAGAACATTACAAGAAGAAAACAACCAAATCCATCAAAAAATGGGGAGAAGAAATGAACAGAAGCTTTCAAGAAGAAATTTAAATGGCCAAAAGGCATATGAAAAAGTGCTCTTCATCACTCATCAGGGAGACGTAAATCAAAACAACAATGAGGTATCATCTCACGCCACAGGGACTGGTACACATCCAAAAGAGCAAGAACAACCGGTGCTGGCATGGATGTGGTGAGAAAGGGGCTCTCATTCATTGTTGGTGGGAGTGCTGACTGGTCCAGCCCTTTTGGAAAACAATATGGACATTCCTCCAAAAGCTAGAAATTGAGTTCCCATTTGACCCAGCAATACCACTCTAGGGAATATACCTAGAGAACCAGAAACACGCAGAATAAACACTATCTACATTTCGATGTTCATCGCAGTACTAGTCACAATAGCCAGAATCTGGAAACAACCTGAATGCCCGATAACAGAGGACTGGCTAAAGAAACTGTGGTACACCTACATAATGTACATCTACATATGCAGCTGTCAGAAAAGACAAAGTCATGAGATTTACCTGCAAACGGATAAACATGGAGATTAGCATGATGAGTGAAATTAGTCAGAAAGTAAAAGACAGATATAGAATGATTGTGCTCATTAGTAGGATATAAATATATACTGATGCTGTACTAATTGTGGGAAATGTTAACATCACACCAGAACTGAACATTGAATGTACACAAAGGGATTTAAATGATAATCCCTAAATGTCTGTAGGGCAAACCACAATGTGTAAGAAAAAGAGAGAGAGAGAGGAGGAGGAGGAAGAAGAAGAGGAGGAAGAGGAGGAGGAGGAAGAGGAAGAGGAGGACTAGTGCCTGCTATAGAGGCAGGCTGTGGGGTGGAGGGAATTTGGGGACTTCTACAAGGCACATATCAACCTGATACCTGAAGCAGGAAGAGAAAACACAAAAAAGAAAACTAGAGACCAATCTCCCTAATGAACACAGATGCTAAGATCTTCAACAAAATAGTTAGCAAACAGAATCAAAAGACTCATCAAGAATATTATGCATCATGACCAAGTCGGATTCATCCCGGAATGCAAGGAGAGTTCAACATTTGCAAGTCAATAACATAATACATCATAATGAGATAAAAAGAAAAACCATATGATCGTATCAATAGATGCAGAGAAAGCTTTTGACATGATCCAACACCTGTTCATTATTAAAACTCTCCATAAAATGGGAACTGAAGGAAACCAAAAGCCCACAGAGAGTATCATTCTCAATGGAGAAAAACTGAAAGCCTTCCCCTAAGAATGGGGACAAGAAAAGGTTGCTCACTCTCACCACTTCTATTAAATATAGTACTGGAAGTACTTGCCATAGCAATCAGAGAAGAAAAGGACATTAAGTACATCCAGATAGGCAAGGAAGAAGTCAAGCTATCACTATTTGCAGATGACATGATTATAACTAGAGAACCCAACACTCTACCAAAAAGCTCCTAGAAAACAGATAACTATAGTAGAGTGCAGGGTACAAAATCAATACACCAAAGTCAGTGGATTTCCTATTACAAATAATGAATCAGAAGAAAGGGATATTAAGAAAATGATCTCATTCACAATTGTGCCACAGAAAATCAAATACCTAGGAATCAGCTTAACTAAGAATGTAAAGGAGCTGTATAAAGAAAACTATAAAACCCTACTTCAAGAAATAAAAGAGGACACAAGGAAATGAAAACACATTCCCTACTCAATGACAGGGAGAATCAACATTGTCAAACTGGTGATACTGCCTAGAGCTTTGTACAGATTCAATGTGGTCCCTATAAGAATATCCATGACATTCTTCAAAGAAATTAACCACACTCCTGAAATTTGTATGGAATAATAAACCCCCACGGATATTAAAAGCAATCCTTGGGAAAAAGAAGATGGGAGGCATCACTTTTCCCAACATCAAACTGTACTACATAGCGGAAGTGATTAAAACAGCATGGTAGTGGCATAAAAACAGACCTGTGGACCTATGGAATACAGTTGAGTATCCTGACACCCAACCTCAAACACATGATCATTTAACCTTTGATAAAGGAGCAAGAAATACGAAATGGAGTAAGGAAAGCCTCTTCAACAGTTATCCCAGTACTGGGAAAACTGCAGCTACATGTAAAAAATGAACTTGGACCTCTGTCTAACACCATGCACAAAAATCAGATCAAAAATGGAATAGAGATCTCAGTATCATCCCTGAAACCATAAAATATGTTGAAGAAAATATAGGAAAACCCCTCCATGACATTGAAACTAAAGGCATCTTCAAAGATGAAACACCACTAACAAAGATACTAGAAGCAAAGATAAACATATGGCACTACATAAAACTAAAAGCTTCTGCATCTCAAAAGAAAGAGTGACCAAGATACAAAGACAGTCCACAGAATGGGAAAGAATATTCACCCAAAACCCATTTGATAAGGGATTAATCACTTGATCACTTGATCACTTGACATCCCATTATTCGCCGATTTTCTCAAGTGGGCGCCGGTAATATTTCCATTTGACCCTATCATGTGCCAGTGTAGCGCAATGGCATCTGGTTGCTTCAGGAACATGAAGAGCCTCAAACCGCTCATTCAGGGTCTTGATGAAGAAGTCTGACCATCTTGTAGGTGGGCGGTCAGTGATATTTTGACATCCCGTGGAATCCAGTCAGTAACAGCTCTAGTACAGTGGTCATCTCCAAATCACATGTCCAGCCCATATGATTTCCGATGCCTTGGCAAACGAGACAGCATCCCGAATTCTGGAATAGCGACGAAGGTCGGAACTCCGGACTCCTTCTCTCACTTGAGTGAGGCGTGATATTCCAAGCACAGCTCTTTCGATTCCTCTCTGGGAGACCCGAATAGCATTCTCATTCTGCTTTTGTAGGGCCCAGGTCTCTGAGGCGTATGTTAATGCAGGGGGGAACGGTGGAGTCAAAGAGATGTGCCCGGAGCCAGAAGTTCTTTGTCCTTTTTAGCTATTTCTTCAATGCCTTTGAAGGCATTCCACGCAGCTCTCTCTTCCTCCTGCGCAGCTCGGGTTTTAGGTCATTCATCATGTTGACTTCTTGACCTAGGTACACATAACTGCTGCATTCAGAGATGTTTGTTCCATTGAGAGTGAATGGGGCCTCTAGCACTAGTTCATTTTTCATGAACATAGTTTTTCTGAGATTCAGCTGTAGACCTATCTTTCCACATTCTTGGTCGAAGTCAGCCAGCATTTGTGCCGTTTGGCTAATGTTTGGTGTTATTAGAACGATGTCATCAGCGAAGCGGAGGTGGTGTAGTTGCGGACAGTCTATCTTCACTCCCATTCTGTCCCATTCTAATTGTCGCATGATGTTCTCCAGGGTGTCGCTGAAGAGTTCTGGTGAAATGGTATCACCCTGTTGAACCCCTCTTTTGACATTGATGATCACTTCTTTGTAGAATGGTGAGATCCCGGTGGTGAATCCGTAATACAGCTCATGAAGGATCTTGATGTGTTGGGTTTGAACGCCCTGTTTGGCTAGGGGCTTCGATGACTGCTTCAGTCTCCACAGAATCAAAAGCTTTCTTTAAATCAATGAACGTGAGAAAGAGTGGCATCCTGAACTCTCACAAACTTCAATGAGCTTGGTTACCATGTGGATATGTCGATTGTGCTGAATCCTTTTCAGAAGCCAGCTTGCTCGAATGGTAGCCCTTCATCTAATGTTCTGCCAATCCTGTTCAGGATGACTCGAGTGAACAGCTTGTAGATGACAGACAACAGGCAGATGGGGGCAATAGTTGCCAATGTTGTGGATGTCTCCCTTCTTGAACAGTGGAACTGTCTTGCTGGTTTTCCAATGGGAGGGCACCTTGCATTCGAAAAGGTAGCGTGTGAAGAGCCGAGCCATGGTTAATATCCAGGGTTAATATCCAGGATATATCAGGCACTGGTAGAAAATAACAAGAAGAGAACATTCTACCCATCAAAAAATGGGGAGAAGAAATGAACAGAAACTTCGACAAAGGAAGAAATTCGAATGGCCAAAAGACATATGAAAAAATTGCTCATCATCATTAATCATCATAGAGATGCAAATCAAAACAACAATGAGATGTCATCTCACACCATAAAGACTGGTGTATATCCAAAAGAGCAAGAATAACACGCACTGGCATGGATGCGGGAAAAGGTGTGGGAATGTCAACTGGTACAGCCTTTTTTGGAAAATAATATGGACATTGCTCCAAAGACTAAAAAATTGAGCTCCCATTTGACCCAGCCATACCACTCCTGGGAATACACCATGGAAGGACAAAAACACACAGCAGAAACACCATCTGCACTTTTATTTTCATAGCAGCACTATTCACAATAGCCAGAATCTGGAAACAACCAGAGTGCCCAAGAACTGATGACTGGATAAAGAAAATGTGGTACATCTACACAATGGAACACTACGCAGCTGTTAAGAAAAAACGATGTTATGAAATTTACCTATAAATGGATGGACATGGAGAGGATCATGTTGAGTTAAAAAGCCAGAGGGAAAAGGACAGATATAGAATGACTGCATTTATTTCAGGGATATAAAAAATGGCATGAAAAAGGCAGGTGTGGCCATACTCCTATCTGACAACATAGACTTCAGGCTGAAAAAGGTGAAAAGGGACAATGAAGGCCATAATAATTAAGGGGTATGTATACCAGGAAGAAATCACACTACTAAACATATATGTGCCAAACGAGGAGCCAGAAAAATACTTAAAATGACTATTAATATACCTCAAAGAAGACATTAACAGTAGCACAATAATAGTCGGAGACTTCAACACTGCTTTATCGACTATGGATAGATCAACAAGACTGAAACTCACCAGGGAAATACTGGACCTGAAGGAAGAAAGAGAGCTGGTTGATATATATATAGGGCTTTTCATCCCAAAAAATCTGAATACACATTTTTTTTCCAGTGCACATGGAAAATTCTCTAAGATAAACCATATACTGAGTCACAAAGCATACCTCAACAAAATGAAAAAGATAGAAATTGTGTCAACTATTTTTTCAGATCATGATGCACTGAAAATAGTAGTTAACCATACACAGAAGCAGGGAGTCAAACCAAACACTTGGAAACTGAACAGCTCACTGCTGAACAACCAATCGGTGATAGAGGAAATCAAACAGGAAATCCAAAGATTCTTGGAAACAAATGAAAATGAAGATAACAACTATCAGAACTTGTGAGACACAGCAAAAGCTGTGTTAAGAGGAAAGTTCATAGCTCTGCAAGCATTCCTAAGGAAAGAAGGAAGGGCCCACAAAATAACCTAACCTCACAGCTGAAAATATTGGAGAAAGACCAACAAAAGAAGTCCAAGCCAGGCAGAAAGAAGGAAATAATAAAACTTTGGGAGGAAATCAACAAGCTGGAAATAAAAAAAAAAGATCCAAAAGATTAATGAAACCAAGAGCTGGTTCTTTGAAAAAAATAAACAAGATCGACAAGCCACTGGCAAGACTTGTAAGGACAGGGAGAGAACCAAAATAAACAGAATCAGAAATGAAAATGGTGACATCATAACAGAAGCCACAGAAATTCAAAAGATCATCAGAGATTACTTTGAGAACCTGTATGCCACAAAACATGAGAACCTAGAAGAAATGGATAAATTCCTGAAGTCCTATAACCTCCAATGATTAAAAAAAGAAGACCTCCAATACCTGAATAAGCCTATCGCCATAGAGGAAATTGAAACAGTACTTAAAAGTCTGCCCAAAACAAAAGCCCAGGTCCAGATCGGTTCACTAGTGAATTCTACCAAACCTTTAAGGAGGACCTACTGCCTTTCCTGTTCAAGCTCTTCTAGGAAATAGAAGAAACAGAAACACTCCCAAACAGCTTCTACGAGGCACATATCATCCTGATACCCAAAGCAGGGAGAGGCAACACAAAGAAGGAAAATTACAGACCAATCTCCTTGGTGAACACTTAAGATCTTCAACAAAATACCAGCAAACAGAATCCATAGACTCATCAAAAAGATCATACATCATGACCAAGTAGGATTCATCCCAGGAATGCAAGGATGGTTCAACATTCGCAAATCAATCAACATAATACATCATGTCAATAAGAGAAAAAAAATAAAAACCATATGATCCTATCAATAGATGCAAAAAAAGCATTTGACAAGATCCAGCACCCATTCATGATTAAATCCTCCAGAAAATGGGAATTGAAGGAAGCTTCCTCAAGATAGTCAAAGCCATCTACCAAAAGCCCACAGCGAATATCATTCTCAATGGGGGAAAAATTTAAAACCTTCCCCTTAAGATCAGGAACACAAAAGGTTGCCCCTCTCACTTCCTTTATTCAATATAGTACTGGAAGTACTCACCATAGCAATCAGAGAAGTAAAGGACATTAAGGGCATCCAGATAGGCAAGGAAGAAATCAAGCTATCATTATTTGCAGATGACATGATATTATAGCTAGAGAACCCTAAACTCTTGACCCAAAAACTCTTAGAAGCAATAGATATGGCAGGGTACAAAATCAATACCCAAAAGTCGGTGGCTTTCCTATATACAAATAACAAAAAGAGAAGAAAGAGATATTAAGAAATTGATTCCATTCACAAATGTGCCACAGAAAATCAAATACCTAGGAATCAGCTTAACCAAGTGTGTAAAGGACCTATACAAAGAGAACTACAAGACACTGCTTCAAGAAATAAAAGTGGACACAAGGAAATGGAGACACATTCCCTGCTCATGGATGGGGAGAATTAACATTGTCAAGATAGTAATACTCCCTAGAGTTTTGTACAGATTCAA